>OY293416.1:36867615-37155115 GCA_958502065.1 Chrysolina americana | reverse complement strand
CGTAATGTAGGAATCATCCTGATGAACCAGGTTTCGTGTACCATGATGTGATGATGGTATTATCATCCCTTCTGATCAGCTTTGTATCTAAGAAGGGTACACTGTGAGTGATGTCCTCTTTTTCGATGGTGAATTGTAAAATTTCGTCATAGCCGTTGAAGACACGAAGTGTTTCTTCTACTCTATCATGCGGAATACTTAGAATAATGTCGTCAACATATTTTTTAAGAAAGGGAATTTGAAGAAACAATTTATTTAAACAAGAAGCTACTAAATCGTCCATCACATACTGTGCAAGGATTGGAGAAACCGGGCTGCCCATTGGCATTCCTAGAGTTTGTTTATAACAGTTCTCTGAAAATGAGAAAACTGTGGTATCAAAGAGAAATTCCAAAAGTTTGAAAAAATTATTTAAGTTAATGTTGCACTTTGTGCCAATATTGTTCCAGTGATTTTGTATGCTGTTTGTTGAATAATGCTTTGACGTCCAGACTGATTATGATATATCTTTCTGGTAATTGAAATTCATTGATAAATTCACAAAATTGAAAGGAGTCTTTAATGTAATATTCATTTTCTTTATTATATGATTTAGTGAGAATATCAGTTACTAATTGTGCTACTCCCCTGTTGGGGCTGTTAACATAGAATCGGACCACAATTTCTTACAGCAACAAGTTTTTTTTTTAGATTTCATTTACACTTTCAAGGGTATAGGGGTTGATGACGTGCAGGGCTGATGCGCGCCAGGCGATGGTTACCGTACTTAGCATGCTATGACTCATCACTATAAGGATTTCTAGCCTTACAGACATACCGTTATTCGGAGAGTTAACTAACTCTTAGTCTATACGGTCAACGACAACCACAACCTAACTCGACTGTGTTAACAGCCACAGAGCAGGAAGACGATCGTCCCCATATTACCGTTATTCCGGTGACAGGGCCTGACTGAGAAATTCCAAACGGATAATATGACTTTCTCATTAACACTCATATAATGTACCCAAAGGCATAACCTGTGCAGATAGAGGACGGCTATTATTATTATTAGCCGTGGCGCTTCGGGGTAACATACTAATTTTTGGTGGCGAATTCACTTCTCAGCAGTGGAAAACCTACAGCACCATCCCCGGTGGTCAGTGCGCACTCCAAGCAAGCACCAGACCTCGGGATTGACATCTAGATTCACATCGCCAAACAACTCCAAAAAATTGTTAAAAAATGTTCTCAAATGCAGGATTCGAACATCACGAACACTACGCTTTATTAAAAAAGAAGACATTTTTGAAAATTAGTTTTTACTTCAGTCTAGTTCATAAAACCGTGTTTCTTTAGATTTTTTGAACTTTCATTCATATTATCAAGAAGAAAAGTTGTAGAAAGAACATCATCGAACAGTAATGATGAAAAATTGATCAGGTAATCCAATCTTGCATAATAGGTATATTCGCCGGCACGTATCCAACAAAAAACAACTGTTACCCCCTACGACCGTTGAATTATATCTGTTAGATTCTTGGCAAACTTCTTCACGAGAATTAATTTGCAAAGCTCTCAGTACATCGCAGCTGAAATAATTTTTCGATTTTTATAGGACAAGGGCTACGTACCGGTTTCTTGGTTCTCGCTACTCATTAGCGAAGGCTAGTTCACCCATCTGAATCGAAAAATAATGTCAGCATTCGGTAGGAGTCCCTATGGTGAACACTGGAGTATGTTTAGGAAACTGAGCATAACGCTCAGAGTTCTCATGGGAGCTCGTTCAGTAACGAAAATTGCTCAATCTCTTTTTCTTCCATATATACCTACACCGTACGCTCATTTTGTCAGAAGATAACGTCTTCCTGACAGATACATATGCAATGATCCTCAATAAATCAGCGCATACATTTGCAAGTGATACCTGTAACCAACTATCAGAATTTTTCATTCGGACAGGAGAACTACGTGCAGACAATGCGATATTTATGTTCTAGAGAGCACTCTGACTACAGCATCTACTTTTTTGAAGCTGAATATTTCCAATCGGTAAATAAGTGGTTATCATAGCTCCAAAAAATTGACAAATGTAAGCGGAGTTTCAAACCAAAAGTAAATAACATCAAAACGATTATGAAAACAGGAAAAATTCAAGTTATGAATATAAATCGATATAAATGTTATAGGAATACCAAGAAAACTCGATTTTGCGTATAATGCATTGATTTGATTTTTGTGCTCTAATTCGCAATTGAACTTTCTTAGAAATGAACTTAATGCATTTAAGTTGTAGCTCATACGAATGAAGAATAATATCTAACAAAGGGTGTTGCATTACAGCATGACAAGACAATGTTCATAGAAATAGATAAAAATCAATATCATAATCGTTTTGATTTTCACTCAATCCGTTAAAATTAGAAAACAAACGGCTAGAATTTGACAATTTTTTTATAAAGTATGGGTATTGATCAACTACATGAGGATTCATATGATTGCTTGTCCAACAGTATATAGTTTTCCAGGTACAGGGTGACGATTTGAATGCTTTCAAATGCTACAGCTCATGAATAAAACTATATCATTTCGAATTGTCCATAACTGTTACTCCCCCATTATAGCCAACCCCCTTGATTTACAGCCACCTGCATTCCAAAAAACCAAAACAAACACGGTAACATTGTGAAAACAGGAGACGACCCCCACACAATTCTCCCTTCAACCCAGGAAGCGGTCCTGCAGAATTGTAATAATATTTGAAACTAAAGATGCTAATAATTGTATATAGAATATAAAAACCACTATTTGGCAGGTTTTGTAAGTTCATTTATCTAATATATTTTTTATAACTAACTACTTAGAGTATGAAAATACCTATACAGGTATATAAAATATTGCGTTTTTTCATTTCATTCCCATACGCAGAGATGATCACAAAAAAAATATTTAATCAATTGTTTGATGAGGTGGGATCAATGAGGTATTACAAGTAGAGATTTCTATTGAAAGTATTGGAATGCAGGTGGCTGTAAATCAAGGGGGTGATGAGGGTTGGCTATAATGGGGGGGGGGGTGATAGGAAGGATTATTTCATGAGTCAGTTTAACTTTCATATCCTAGTAACAGTTATGGACAATTCGTAATGATATAGTTTTATTCATGAGCTGTAGCATTTGAAATCATTCAAATCGTCACCCTGTACCTGGAAAACTATATACTGTTGGACAAGCAATCATATGAATCCTCATGTAGTTGATCAATACCCATACTTTATAAAAAAATTGTTAAATTCTAGCCGTTTGTTTTCTAATTTTAACGGATTGAGTGAAAATCAAAACGATTATGATATTGATTTTTATCTATTTCTGTGAACATTGTCTTGTCATGCTGTAATGCAACACCCTTTGTTAGATATTATTCTTCATTCGTATGAACTACAACTTAAATGCATTAAGTTCATTTCTAAGAAAGTTCAATTTCGAATTAGAGCACAAAAATCAAATCAATGCATTATACGCAAAATCGAGTTTTCTTGGTATTCCTATAACATTTATATCGATTTATATTCATAACTTGAATTTTTCCTGTTTTCATAATCGTTTTGATGTTATTTACTTTTGGTTTGAAACTCCGCTTACATTTGTCAATTTTTTGGAGCTATGATAACCACTTATTTACCGATTGGAAATATTCAGCTTCAAAAAAGTAGATGCTGTAGTCAGAGTGCTCTCTAGAACATAAATATCGCATTGTCTGCACGTAGTTCTCCTGTCCGAATGAAAACAAAATTCTGATAGTTGGTTACAGGTATCACTTGCAAATGTATGCGCTGATTTATTGAGGATCATTGCATATATATCTGTCAGGAAGACGTTATCTTCTGACAAAATGAGCGTACGGTGTAGGTATATATGGAAGAAAAAGAGATTGAGCAATTTTCGTTACTGAACGAGCTCCCATGAGAACTCTGAGCGTTATGCTCAGTTTCCTAAACATACTCCAGTGTTCACCATAGGGACTCCTATCGAATGCTGATATTATTTTTCGATTCAGATGGGTGAACTAGCCTTCGCTAATGAGTAGCGAGAACCAAGAAACCGGTACGTAGCCCTTGTCCTATAAAAATCGAAATATTGTTTCAGCTGCGATGTACTGAGAGCTTTGCAAATTAATTCTCGTGAAGAAGTTTGCCAAGAATCTAACAGATATAATTCAACGGTCGTAGGGGGTAACAGTTGTTTTTTGTTGGATACGTGCCGGCGAATATACCTATTATGCAAGATTGGATTACCTGATCAATTTTTCATCATAACTGTTCGATGATGTTCTTTCTACAACTTTTCTTCTTGATAATATGAATGAAAGTTCAAAAAATCTAAAGAAACACGGTTTTATGAACTAGACTGAAGTAAAAACTAATTTTCAAAAATGTCTTCCTTTTTAATAAAGCGTAGTGTTCGTGATGTTCGAATCCTGCATTCGAGAACATTTTTCAACATTTTTTTGGAGTTGTTTGGCGATGTGAATCTAGATGTCAATCCCGAGGTCTGGTGCTTGCTTGGAGTGCGCACTGACCACCGGGGATGGTGCTGTAGGTTTTCCACTGCTGAGAAGTGAATTCGCCACCAAAAATTAGTATGTTACCCCGAAGCGCCACGGCTAATAATAATAATAGCCGTCCTCTATCTGCACAAGTTATGCCTTTGGGTACATTATATGAGTGTTAATGAGAAAGTCATATTATCCGTTTGGAATTTCTCAGTCAGGCCCTGTCACCGGAGCCCCGACACTTCCGGAGGGCGTGCTGGATCCTTTATCCCAATAAACACGCCCTGGGGCGAGTGACTATTGGGTCCGAGAATCATGTGCCCTGCGCAGGCGGAGTAAACTTAGAATTACAGCCTTTTGCATTCGTCCGGCTAAGATTTCTGCCATATTATGGCAAGCCGGTATGATTTCCAAGTTTGAGAGCAGTGTGTCCATCATACCACCAATGATCCCCATTATCAGAACCACCATTTTAGCAGAATGGTTTGGGTAAAGCGTGCAGAGTTCAAAAAGTAGGTTTCGATATTTAGTCCGTTTTTCCTCCTCTTTTCGGACGTTGTTCGTTCCGCCAGGAGTTGAAAACTCAATGACGAAATTCGTCCTACTTCGATGGTCGAGGAGGACTACATCAGGCTTATTGGTTTTTATTTGCCTGAGGGTGGGGAATGAGTAGTTCCAATAGATTCGGCACTTCTTTTTGTTATTGTAGCTATTCGTGAATGCTGTGGTTATTAAAAAGTAAAAGAAAGTACCCAAGCTTTTTCGACTTTGGAGTTAATTATCAAATAGCCTTTTTTGTTCAGTGGTTCTACATTTCACATTCTGGAAGTGATTGAAAATGTAATTCAAAAATTCACATCATCATCATTACTATTATTACATTATTATTAAATAAAATCTTGTATTGTTATCGGTCCTTGAAAATTGAATTTATATATTCACATTATTATCATTATGGAATTGTTGTATTTTCAACGGTCCTTGATATGTGTGCCAAAGGACCCAAAGCATGTGTTTAGCAGCATTCCTGAACCGAGAAAATATTCTGAATCTTAGGAAATTGGGTTCCCCGTAACTCATCAATTTCTAAAATGTTGTCTACTTCACCATCTCTACGAGTTGTATCTTGGATATATGACGCAGCCAAGTGTAAATGATATGTTCCAGTAAGTAATTTTAAATATTCAATATCAAGGCGATTGTATGTGATATTGATTTAAACGAATCCATCGACCATTCCTAGTTCGGAGGTTTTCAGCTTCAACTCGTGCCTGAACAATGTTGACATCATCGGAATCAACCAACATTTGTGTGGCCGTATCCAACGTTCCAGGCATATTTATCAATGGATGGAATTTATTTATAAGAGCACCAGCAATCAGGTAATAGTCATGCAGCTTCGCAGCATGTATTGCTGTTATGGGATGACGAAAAAATTTGAAAATTGACCTAAAATGTCCATTTCTAGCTTCAACAATCCATCTAGTAGTGGTTATTGAACGTGCCTGATTGGCTTCATTTGTCGTTAATTGCCTTTGATTCGACGGTAGAAATGGTGGCATATAGTAATGCAAGCCAAGTTCTTGTAGACTATTGATTGAATCTCTATAGCCTCTATCAACTATCACAATATCTCCTTCTTGAAACCATGTTTTCATTCCATTCAAATCAACTTGTAATTAGTGATTTAGAACACTTGCATCATTATTCCTAGCGTCTGCGAAGTACGGCCAGTTGATTGCTAAGATATATCCCTCGGGGGCAACTATGATCTCTGGTTTGACCAAGTGTTCATTCTTGTAGAAACAGTATGATTGCCTCAATACCCGAAAGTTAGTGCTCTTTTCTATTTTATTGTAGGTACAATCTATATAAACTATTGCTTTGGGAATATCTGGTGTGGGATTGTACAGTTGATTCGTATAAGGGGATACATGACTGTTAATATAATTTTCTCTTGGTATTGAATTAAATCCAATATTGTTCGGTACGAACCTTTGTAAAAGAGATAATCTCACATTAGAAATAATGAAGCTTGCTGTTTGTCGAGAAGGATAACTGAACAATATTTTCAAAAACTCATCTGAAACTCCATGTTTCATTTTGATTAAAAATGTCAGCAAATGTTTTTTTTCGACATTTCTTCTCTTGCCACCTTGTTCAACAATATCACAAAATTCTAGTAATTGTCGAAAATGATTTTTTGAGATTGATGTCAGATACTTAAATTCGTCTTCAGTGAAACAATTGATATCCTCCCAGTTACGGAGTGGCCTGTTTCTATTAGCAAATGTTCTCATTCTTTGAAGAAAATGTTGAAGATTGGAAATTATGCATGGTTTATTCACAAAATTCAAACCTCCATGCAAGTAATTTGGAAGGAAACCTTGATGATCAAGATGGTGACCACAAATTCTCAAGAAACCTGGGACATAGATATCAGAAGCAACAAAAATATCCACTCTACATTCTAAAGAAAGTCTTTGAATATTTTGACGAGCATTACAAATAATGCACGCACGACTTGATACGCGGGACAACACATTGAGACGAAGGCAATTCGGGTTATTTTCCATAGCAATAATGTCATTCATTACTGTGTTATTACAATTGAAACATATTTTTGTATCATCCTGGATATCAATAGGTGGATTTTCCGCAGTTTGTCTTCGATATGTTACAATTTGCAAAACATCAATATTATCTCCTCTATTCAAACGCATTGAGAGTCTAGGAATAACATTTCGGTCACAAACATAACAACTCACTCTATTTGCGAAGGCCATATTGTTCAGCAAAGTTCAACAAACACTGAAAATCACATAAACTTGAACAGTAAAAAAGAAACTTCAATTTGTCCAATAACCCAAAAAGAGTTCTCGGGCTTTATGACAACAAGAAAACGACTATTGACATAAGAATTTTGTTGATTTTATCCTCTTTGAATTGTTCTCCATGCCTACTACGAAATAAGAGGAATATATTAATAAGTAGGTATTCGAAGATGATTCAGATGATGTTTCAAATACAAGAAAAAGAAAGAGAAACGTTCTCTGAAAGGGGGTATATACTATATACAAACATATATACGATTCGAAGATACAAGAACATAATTGAAACATAAAACGTTAATTTGGTGTAAAAATATGCCGAGAATTTGATTTAATATATATCTATATAAGCCGATAGAGATAATTACATACAAATTATGATTTTTTTCTGATTTATCCTATGTGGTATTTCCAAATCTTTTTGTAGTACAGGGCGATTTCCTTTGATAATAATGCTATTTTGAGACTTTCACTATTTTATTGTTTTATAGAGTGAAAATTCGAAAAAACAAACTTCTGCGGATGTAATAAGTATAATATAACTTCTGAGAAACACTAAGCATGAAAAAATAACTTTTTCATTGAATCGCATACTAGACGATGCTGATGCAGATAATAATTCGAGTTATGGCTTTTTTTTCGAGCGATACGGTACGCTATTATACGGTATAATAACTGATCACTATTTTATTGAAATATTTTTATTTCGAGTAAAAGCGGCCGGACGAGGAAGAACTACAGCAAACCCGCCGAAAACTGGAGTGAAAATACATTTTTCGCCTTGTATATGAAAAACCCGTCATAGGATTCCGATGAAAATTTTGTACAATATGGATGAAAGTATTTCGAGTTCTCCCATGAAAAAATATCGCTACCTTTTTGGACTCCCTTATGAGATATAGGGTGATTTAAAAAATCAAGGTTTTTATTTATTAAAGTATAACTAATTTTTCAAATTGATATCATTAGACTCTGTATACGATGGAACATATCATTTAACATTCTTCAAGTAAATTTTGTCATTTTAGGTTGGTTTATTACTACAAGGTGTCCAAAAAACAAAATTCGTTATGTTTCCATATTTGTGAATCACCTTGTATGAATTGTATCAACTGTGATGCTAGATGAAATGAATTTATAATATTATGTGATAATTCTACCTTTTCTCGCATTTTCTCTTTATAAAACAACTAAATTATGAAAGTCTCAAAATAGCATTGTTTTCAAGTGAAATCGCCCTGTACTACGAAAAGATTTGGAAATGAATTTCTCATGAATTCATCATACACGGATGTGATGATGATCCCACAAAAGATAAATCCGAACTAAATCGTAACTTGGAAGATACAGAGTGATGAAAAGTGAATGTTTCTCATATTCAACACCCTGTATCTCGAAAACTAGTCATAGGATCGTGTAGCGCCCGTTGATACATTTCATCGAAATGATCAATTCTACAACATATCAAAAATTCAAGAAATTTGACGGAGAGCCATTTTCCCATATAAGGTGTGCGGGGTCCTTTCTGAGTATTCGAGCGACTGGAGGTAGGTGAAAATAGAAGTATTTTAATCACATTATTGTTATGCAGATTAGCTCCAAGACACAATTATAGTATTGTCATCTGAACTACATATACATAAAAAGTTTTATTTCGATACGGCAATTATTAGTAGGTTAAAACTGCTTTCCAAGATTTTATTACATTGGTAGTTCACAAGTGAAGCTAATAAAATCGTGTTAATGAAAACAGAGCAAGTTAAATTAAAGTTTGTTGAAAATCTCGATTCATTTCAAGTTCCATAAAAAACAAAATCCTTGAATAATAATTTGAAGTGAGGTTTTGAGTAACAGAAGTGAAATGCACATTTCCGTACAGCTCAACTTCTTCACTATCAAATTTCATTCGTTTTCCATAAAAAATCAACCAAAGAATCTAAAAAAACATAACCTTGGCCTGACAGCTACGACACGAAACTTACTGAAAGAAAAGGCCATAGAAAAAAAGAAGGTATCTCTTGCTCAAAAGCAGAATTTATTTAGGAATCTTGCATAGTACGGAACTAACTTCCATAGAAAAAAATAATTTTATTTTTCAATTTTAATGCCCTGTATATTTGATACTACTTACTCACTTTAGGACATTAATTGGTTCTCTATGTGGTTTATTACTGTTTCAAACGAGGAATCTCTCATACAAGTTTGTCCTTTGAATTCCGGAACACCCTGTATAAGCTATATCTCAGACTATATACCTTAGTAAATGAAAAACCACAACTTATAGAATCAATACTGCCTCTTTTAGCTTTACCAACTTGGTATCATTCCTTTTTAGCCCTTTCAATGGAAAAAATATGATCAAATTCTTCTAGCGCAAACATGTGAAAATATAAGAAACAAAATATTGCTTGGTTTTTTCGATTCAAATTTCGCACACCCATTTTATGCACCCTCAATCTAGAGACTGAGACATATCAGCTAGTTAGGAAATAATCAGATTCCTTAATTCCGAAAACATACAAGATAAATCAACACTGAATATTTTCCAGATTTATATAACAGCACTAAAAATTAGGTCCAAAGAAAACAAATACATAAAAACCGTGAAACAATTCGAGAAAGTAGAGAATACGTAGCTGCCTTCAGAAGTTATAGGGGAACTAACGCTCTTCTACATACATGGTGGGAATCGGGCCTCACTACGCTGCAATCAACTTCCGAAGCATTCACTACGTAATACTAATCGCAATAATAAAACTGAACTAATCAAATGACTTATTTATCACCGGCAACATCGCGAGGCTACACAAAGTCCAACTCTCATCTTCAACATATTCTAGGGCTACACTACGTAATGACAGTATACAAGGCTTCACAAAGTTATATTAAGGAAATTTGCTATATAATACACGTCTCCTCTTGTCCCCCTTGCTGGGATATATATATATATATATATATATATATATATATATATATATATATATATATATGCAGTGTCACCGTTAAAGTCCGCATCATATGGGACTTTTTTTATTATTCATTTATTGCAAATTTAGAGTTCGTAAACAGTTTTTGCTTTGAAAATAATGCAAAATGACGTTTACGATTGTTTTCCATCGATTGGCTACACCTGTAAAATTTGACATTTTTTCAAAAAAATTTCAAAATGTTAGGTTATTTCTCAATTTTTCGAAAAATATTATATGGAAAAATTGTTAATTTTTCGGTTTCCTACCCACCTACCAAATCTGAACCAGTTGAAAAACTTTGATTTTTTTCGAGTTTTCTTAACCTTACACTTTTTCGGATAATTTAAATTTGGTAAAATCTGAAATAACCAGTTGAGATGTAATAATCCCATCTGCTGGAAGGATTTTTTCTGTTTAAAAATGTTTCTACTTGGATATTTTCAAAAAAATACAAATATGCTAAAAAAATTATGTTATAGTTGATGCAAAGTGGCTCTAGTTTCGAATTATCGAATATTTTTCTAAAGCAATAGACCTAAAGTATTTTCTACTTCACTGATGTATTGTGATAAAAATAATTGAAGCAAATTTTGCTATGGAATATTGAAACTAGAGCCACTTTGCATCAAATATGATGTTATTTTCTTAGCATATTTGTATTTTTTTTTAAAATATCCAGTTAGAAATATTTATAAACAGGCAGTCAGTCAGTCAGTCAGTCAGTCAGTCATTCATTCATTCATTCATTCATTCATTCATTCATTCATTCATTCATTCATTCATTCATTCATTCATTCATTCATTCATTCATTCATTCATTCATTCATTCATTCATTCATTCATTCATTCATTCATTCATTCATTCATTCATTCATTCATTCATTCATTCATTCATTCATTCATTCATTCATTCATTCATTCATTCATTCATTCATTCATTCATTCATTCATTCCTTCATTTATTCATTCATTCATTCATTCATTCATTCATTCATTCATTCATTCATTCATTCCTTCATTTATTTATATATTTATAACCAAACAGGCATAAATGCCTTATTACATGGTCAATAAAATTACAATTCTACTATCTAATAATAATAAATTTATGGCAAACTCAAATCAGCAAAAATATCATTTTTTGTTTCAGAAACTGTAGGGGTTTGAGAGAGACCGGAGAAAAGTATCTCGTGATACTTGAGTTTCTTACACAGAAATATTAAGTACATGGTTTACAACCGTGTGGTAAACTTTATTTTCAGATAACGACCAGTCTAAATTTAATAATATATTAAAATTATTTGCTAACTTTAGTATACTTGTTAGTGGAGCCTTTGTTGTTAATTGCGAATTTGGAATCTTGAACATTAATGATGTACGTGTACGACGATCGGGAACATTAAACGGAATTTGTGAAAGAACCTCTAGGCTATTAACTCTATAATTTATGACTTTGTATAAAAACAAGACAGCTGTTACCATCCTTCTTTGTTCCAACGATAACATTTTGAATTCCTTTCTTAGAGCACTTGACCTTACTATATTGTAATCAGGCCAGACACTATATTTTCTACACTACGTAATGGAAGTATACAAGGCTTCACAAAGTTATATTAAGGAAATTTGCTATATAATACACTTCTCCTCTTGTCCCCCTTGCTGGGATATATATATATATATATATATATATATATATATATATATATATATATATATATATATAAAGTTTCAAACTAGTGACTGTAGATGTCACAAGTTACTAATCATTTATATATATATGTTCAGATAGGTTTCCGCGGTCAGATATTTGAAAACTAAAAGTTCGGGTTGAACCGCGTCTAGAATTTGTTGAAATTCGACGTTTCGGCTCCGATTTTGGAGCCATTTTCAAGAACTGAAAAAGAAAGAAAATTAATAAATGGTTGAAACGTAATTCTACGCTAAGGTCTCAATCTGCCTACTCCTCAGGTATAATTACGTTAGGTTTTTGTGACTTGACGTCGGGGTCTCAATCTGCCTACTCCCCATGTCTCGTCACTGGTTCTCTCTAAGGTCTCAATCTGCCTACTCCTTCGAGAGAACTGAGGAATTGTGGGTTGAGGAACTGTATTTATAGTGGACGTGGCTGTAATGGCCGTGTGCAATATATTGGCGCGAGGTGAACTACGGGCGGGAACTGAGTTGGCGCTAGATGAGCTGTGTGCGGGAACTTGGTTGGCGCTAAGTGAGCTGTGTGCGGGAACTGGGTTGGTGGGAAATGAGTTGATGCATGCAATGAGAGGCTTCCAGGTATTGGGAAGTCTACGTCCGTCGTCGCGAGTGTTGAGGCAATTGGGGCGCTTCTCTATCTCAAGGGCTTCTCGAATGATCCTGGTTTGCAGTGTTTTCTCGGTGGAAATTGTTTTTGTGTTTTTGAAGTCTATTTTGTGACCTGTGTCTTCTCGATGTTTATAAAGTGCGGAAGTGGAAGATGCCCGACGCACAGCAAGTTCGTGTTCGTAGACTCTGGAAGTTACTCGTCTATTAGTCTGGCCAATATAACTTCTCGGGCAGTCTGAACATGGTATTTCATATATACCTTGAGAATCGTTTGGTATTGTGTCCTTGGGAGATCTGAGGAATTTGGATATTTGGTTGTTGGCCGTGAATATTGTTTTTATCTCGTGTTTTCTCAAGATATTACTGATTATGTCTGTCACACCTTTGATGTATGGCAGGAAAGCTTTGTGTGGCTGAATACTCTCTAGTGGATCACTTGTTTTTGGAGGACGGGTCAGTCGATTAGCGAATTGTATATATATATATATATATATATATATATATATATATATATATATATATATATATATATATATATATATATATATATATATATATATGAAAACTAAAAGTTCGGGTTGAACCGCGTCTAGAATTTGTTGAAATTCGACGTTTCGGCTCCGATTTTGGAGCCATTTTCAAGAACTGAAAAAGAAAGAAAATTAATAAATGGTTGAAACGTAATTCTACGTTGAGGTCTCAATCTGCCTACTCCTCAGGTATGATTACGTTAGGTTTTTGTGACTTGACGTCGGGGTCTCAATCTGCCTACTCCCCATGTCTCGTCACTGGTTCTCTCTAAGGTCTCAATCTGCCTACTCCTTCGAGAGAACTGAGGAATTGTGGGTTGAGGAACTGTATTTATAGTGGACGTGGCTGTAATGGCCGTGTGCAATGTATTGGCGCGAGGTGAACTATGGGCGGGAACTGAGTTGGCGCTAGATGAGCTGTGTGCGGGAACTTGGTTGGCGCTAAGTGAGCTGTGTGCGGGAACTGGGTTGGTGGGAAATGAGTTGATGCATGCAATGAGAGGCTTCCAGGTATTGGGAAGTCTACGTTCGTCGTCGCGAGTGTTGAGGCAATTGGGGCGCTTCTCTATCTCAAGGGCTTCTCGAATGATCCTGGTTTGCAGAGTTTTCTCGGTGGAAATTGTTTTTGTGTTTTTGAAGTCTATTTTGTGACCTGTGTCTTCTCGATGTTTATAAAGTGCGGAAGTGGAAGATGCCTGACGCACAGCAAGTTCGTGTTCGTAGACTCTGGAAGTTACTCGTCTATTAGTCTGGCCAATATAACTTCTCGGGCAGTCTGAACATGGTATTTCATATATACCTTGAGAATCGTTTGGTATTGTGTCCTTGGGAGATCTGAGGAATTTGGATATTTGGTTGTTGGCCGTGAATATTGTTTTTATCTCGTGTTTTCTCAAGATATTACTGATTTTGTCTGTCACACCTTTGATGTATGGTAGCAAAGCTTTGTGTGGCTGAATACTCTCTAGTGGATCATTTGTTTTTGGAGAACGGGTCAGTTGATGGCGGATAGACTTGTCGATTAGCGAATTGTTGTAACCATTTTGAAGTAAGGCTGATTTTAGTTTGTCCAGCTCTTGTGGTCTATTCTGGTTGTCGGTAAGCTGAATTGATCTGTATATCAGGGAGTTTAATACGGAGTTTGTTTGTTCTGGATGGTGATGAGAGTTTGCGTGTAGGTATCGGTTGGTGTGGGTCTGTTTCCTGTGTACTGTGTGGGTGAAAGAGTTATTGGATTTCGTGATGAGAACGTCCAGGAAAGCTAGGGAGTTGTTCATTTCGGTCTCCATTGACCACAAGAGCTGGACAAACTAAAATCAGCCTTACTTCAATTTTCATGAATTAGCTGTTAGGGTGCGGGATGTAACATGGGATGCAGTGTTAACTGAAAATAATGTAGACGTAGCATTAACTAGGTTTTATGAAATATGGAATGAAATTATATCTGATACGGTTCCAAAGTTTAAAATAATACATACAAGTAAGAAATTTCTTATCTGGTTTACAGATGAAATAAAGAATTTACTGAAAGATAAAAATAAATTTTATAAATTACAATTCGTGTCAGAACATTACAAATTCATCAGGCGAGGAGGGAATTAAAGTCACTCATTAGAATAGTACAAGGAAAGTATATAAAAGAGTTACAGGATAATATGATCAGCGACGTTCGATTTTTTTGGAACTATGTTAATAGTAATAAGAAAGAAAGTGCAGGTGCGGATAACTTTTTATATCAAGGTACTTACATTAGAGAAGACAAAACCGCTGAGGTTTTTGCAACATTTTTTTCTTCTGTCTATAATCCAAATCAGGCAACATATTCTTTGCAATTCGACGACATAGTTAGCAATTTTAACCATGATACCTTCTCAATTGTATCAATAAATTCAACAGACTTTGATCATGCTCTGAAAAAATTGAAGCCAAAAAAAGCTGCAGGCACGGATGGCATTCCTCCATACATTCTGAAAGGTTGTGGCGAATGGATCAAATTACCTCTTATGCATATTTTTAATACGATAATCAAGACACGGATGTTTCCTGAACAGTGGAAAACTGCTCTAACCACACCAATCTATAAAACGGGTGATAAAATGAGCATTGAAAATTACAGACCCATTTCGATAATGTGCTCACCAGCTAAATTATTTGAGCAGATAATTCATGCAAAATTATATGCTCACATCGAAAACTACATAGTTACTCAACAACATGGTTTTATGGCCAATAAGTCTATCAACACGAATTTGTTTATTTTTGCTAATGAAACACATGAAACACTTGGGAGTAGGTTGCAACTTGATACGGTCTTCACGGATTTTCGAAAGGCTTTCGACAGAGTGGATTATGATATTTTGCTGCAAAAAATGGTAAAGCTAGGTCTGTCGATAAACAAATGATAAAAAGTTACTTACAAAATAGAAGTTACATAGTTAAGCATAATGGAAACAGTTCGGGCAAATATCATGCAAATTCGGGAGTACCCCAAGGTTCAAATCTGGGACCTCTCCTCTTTAATATATTCATTAATGATCTTCCTTCTGTACTTAAGTATTGTAAGTGCCTCATGTTTGCAGATGATCTTAAAGTATACCAAACAGTCCAAACGGTGCGTGATTGTGTGCTGCTACAGAAAGACATACATAATATCTATGAATGGAGTATCGTAAACCAATTGCATTTTAATCTTAGCAAATGTGAAGTTATGAGTATAGCACGTATGAGAGAACCTATAATGTTTGACTTTGAAATGGGGGGAGAAACACTGATTCGGTGCAGTGAAATCAAAGACCTTGGAGTTACAATAATGTATTTTCATTTGCAAAACATATTAAAATCACAATTTCGAAGGCTAACAGAGTACTAGGATATGTAATGAGACAAACCCAGGTTTTTACTAATATTAATACAATTAAAATGCTTTACATTACTTTGATAAGACCAAAACTAGAATTTGCTTCCCTGATATGGTTTTCTGATTATATATCTACTTTGCAAGGAATAGAGAAAGTACAAAATAAGTTTCTCAGATACTTGTACTTCAGAAAATATAGTGTCTGGCCTGATTACAATATAGTAAGGTCAAGTGCTCTAAGAAAGGAATTCAAAATGTTATCGTTGGAACAAAGAAGGATGGTAACAGCTGTCTTGTTTTTATACAAAGTCATAAATTATAGAGTTAATAGCCTAGAGGTTCTTTCACAAATTCCGTTTAATGTTCCCGATCGTCGTACACGTACATCATTAATGTTCAAGATTCCAAATTCGCAATTAACAACAAAGGCTCCACTAACAAGTATACTAAAGTTAGCAAATAATTTTAATATATTATTAAATTTAGACTGGTCGTTATCTGAAAATAAAGTTTACCACACGGTTGTAAACCATGTACTTAATATTTCTGTGTAAGAAACTCAAGTATCACGAGATACTTTTCTCCGGTCTCTCTCAAACCCCTACAGTTTCTGAAACAAAAAATGATATTTTTGCTGATTTGAGTTTGCCATAAATTTATTATTATTAGATAGTAGAATTGTAATTTTATTGACCATGTAATAAGGCATTTATGCCTGTTTGGTTATAAATATATAAATAAATGAAGGAATGAATGAATGAATGAATGAATGAATGAATGAATGAATGAATGAATGAATGAATGAATGAATGAATGAATGAATAAATGAAGGAATGAATGAATGAATGAATGAATGAATGAATGAATGAATGAATGAATGAATGAATGAATGAATGAATGAATGAATGAATGAATGACTGACTGACTGACTGACTGACTGACTGCCTGTTTATAAATATTTCTAACTGGATATTTTAAAAAAAAATACAAATATGCTAAGAAAATAACATCATATTTGATGCAAAGTGGCTCTAGTTTCAATATTCCATAGCAAAATTTGCTTCAATTATTTTTATCACAATACATCAGTGAAGTAGAAAATACTTTAGGTCTATTGCTTTAGAAAAATATTCGATAATTCGAAACTAGAGCCACTTTGCATCAACTATAACATAATTTTTTTAGCATATTTGTATTTTTTTGAAAATATCCAAGTAGAAACATTTTTAAACAGAAAAAATCCTTCCAGCAGATGGGATTATTACATCTCAACTGGTTATTTCAGATTTTACCAAATTTAAATTATCCGAAAAAGTGTAAGGTTAAGAAAACTCGAAAAAAATCAAAGTTTTTCAACTGGTTCAGATTTGGTAGGTGGGTAGGAAACCGAAAAATTAACAATTTTTCCATATAATATTTTTCGAAAAATTGAGAAATAACCTAACATTTTGAAATTTTTTTGAAAAAATGTCAAATTTTACAGGTGTAGCCAATCGATGGAAAACAATCGTAAACGTCATTTTGCATTATTTTCAAAGCAAAAACTGTTTACGAACTCTAAATTTGCAATAAATGAATAATAAAAAAAGTCCCATATGATGCGGACTTTAACGGTGACACTGCATATATATATATATATATATATATATATATATATATATATATATATATATATATATATATATATATATATATATATATATCCCAGCAAGGGGGACAAGAGGAGACGTGTATTATATAGCAAATTTCCTTAATATAACTTTGTGAAGCCTTGTATACTGTCATTACGTAGTGTAGCCCTAGAATATGTTGAAGATGAGAGTTGGACTTTGTGTAGCCTCGCGATGTTGCCGGTGATAAATAAGTCATTTGATTAGTTCAGTTTTATTATTGCGATTAGTATTACGTAGTGAATGCTTCGGAAGTTGATTGCAGCGTAGTGAGGCCCGATTCCCACCATGTATGTAGAAGAGCGTTAGTTCCCCTATAACTTCTGAAGGCAGCTACGTATTCTCTACTTTCTCGAATTGTTTCACGGTTTTTATGTATTTGATTTCTTTGGACCTAATTTTTAGTGCTGTTATATAAATCTGGAAAATATTCAGTGTTGATTTATCTTGTATGTTTTCGGAATTAAGGAATCTGATTATTTCCTAACTAGCTGATATGTCTCAGTCTCTAGATTGAGGGTGCATAAAATGGGTGTGCGAAATTTGAATCGAAAAAACCAAGCAATATTTTGTTTCTTATATTTTCACATGTTTGCGCTAGAAGAATTTGATCATATTTTTTCCATTGAAAGGGCTAAAAAGGAATGATACCAAGTTGGTAAAGCTAAAAGAGGCAGTATTGATTCTATCAGTTGTGGTTTTTCATTTACTAAGGTATATAGTCTGAGATATAGCTTATACAGGGTGTTCCGGAATTTAAAGGACAAACTCGTATGAGAGATTCCTCGTTTGAAACAGTAATAAACCACATAGAGAACAAATTAATGTCCTAAAGTGAGTAAGTAGTACCAAATATACAGGGCATACAGGGCAGATATAACATCTGCCAGTTCAAAATGTCACACTTTTAATTAAGAAATCCTTCAGAAACCTTGCAATATAAAGAGTTATTCTGAAATCATAAGATTACGAGCCAAGTAAACGGAACACTCTGAACTCATCCAAGAAAGCTAACTCTTCTTCAAAGAAAATAATTTCAGCCACATAAAACCATAAGCTTAGTTATCAACAAAGTAAAACAGATTCAAAAGAATAGGAAAACATTAGAAAAAGATTATTTCCAGTTGAAAATAAAATATTATTAGATAAAAACATCTTGTATATGAAACTGTCACACAGCCAATCACAGGTAGAGTTTAGAAAAAGAACGAGGAAACTTAAAGTCAAGAAAAAGGTCATATCAGCAACTGAAGAGAAAATAAATATTATGTATAAAAATGTAAAAACTCAATTAAATTTTAGTAGAAATAAAATAAAAATGTACCATATAGAAATAATTGTAAATAGGTTAATTAATTATAAGAAATCAATAAAAATCAGTGACTGACAACCATAAGTGATCGGGAGTGTTTGTGAAAATCGAAAAATAACGGGCCTGGGAACGGAAAAAGTGAAGAGGGCTATCAACAAAAAAAGGAAGCGTAGGTCGATTTTGGAGAAAGCAGAGAAAAATTACATCAAAATTCCAATTAAATGAAGAATTACATCTAAATCTTCACAGAAACACTTAATATACCAAATTAGGAAGTACTGAAACTGAAAACAACTTACCTTGACAAACGTTTGGTAAGAAATCCAACCTGCAAGCCAAATAGGAGAAGCTGGAATCTACCAGAACCAGAAAGGTATTTGATCCTTATATAAATCCAAAATTCAACAAGCAATCCAGTGCACTAGTTTGAACTTTCCTTTCTTTCCGAACTTTTCTTCATAACCAGTTAGATCACTAAGACAATTTCCGCGTATCAGTGCACGAAACTATTCCTTTTTGAGAACTTTATTAGTCTTATTTTATCAATTATTTTTATTTCAACACACGAACTCTTCTGTTTACTTGTAATTTAAGGTTAAAGACATTTCCGTTTGAGGAACCATATGAATGGCAAGTGTCTATTAAAACGGTGACGGTGCCGTTCCTCTAATGTTTGAAATTTACATGACTTTGCCAAGTTCACATATTTAGCAAGTAAGGTAGATTTCGTAGGGACAGGTAGAATAAGAATTTAAGAAATCTACTGATAATTATGAGAGTTATTACATTTAAAAAAATAAATAAAATTTTGACTAATGAGAATAAAATGAACAATATTTGAGTTGAATTCATATCTTTCTTTATTTCCAAGGTAAATTACATATTATTATTATATATCATTCTTGACATCCTTTTCCTGAATTCTACCTTGAGATTGAGAGTTTCTCATGTGGCGTACCAAGAGAGTAGCTGGAGCACCTGAAAAGAAAGAGAAAGCTAATATCTAAAAGCAAAGAGTAAGTATTTGTGAGGGCGTTCTGAAATATTATTTGAATACAATACTTTATTTACAGTCTACAAACCACTGATTATAAATATGAATAAAAGGAAACAAATTTCTAACTACTACTATTGCTACTATCAATCGATCTACTTTCACTAAAGAAAAACTATAAAACAAAAATTCGAATTCAATACAATTATTTTTCTACGAATTCTACAACTACTAAAAATCACCAAAATAATAATACAGTTTATTATTATCAACAATCACTAATACTATCACTAATATTATCAATATAGTCAAACTATTATTATTTTTATTGTAATTATTGATAACCAATTCATCATAAAAAATGTTCAGATAAGTAGAAAGTTCGGGTTGAACCGCGTCTAGAATTTGTTTAAATTCGACGTTTTGGCTCCGATTTTGGAGCCAATTTCAAGAAGTTAGGTTTTTGTGACGTCGGGGTCTCAATCTGCCTACTCCCCATGTCTCGTCACTGGTTCTCTCTAAGGTCTCAATCTGCCTACTCCTTCGAGAGAAATGAGGAATTGTGGGTTGAGGAATTGTATTTATAGTGGACGTGGCTGTAATGGCCGTGTGCAATGTATTGGCGCGAGGTGAACTATGGGCGGGAACTGAGTTGGCGCTAGATGAGCTGTGTGCGGGAACTGGGTTGGTGGGAAATGAGTTGATGCGTGCAATGAGAGGCTTCCAGGTATTGGGAACACAAAAACAATTTCCACCGAGAAAACTCTGCAAACCAGGATCATCCGAGAAGCCCTTGAGATAGAGAAGCGCCCCAATTGCCTCAACACTCGCGACGACGGACGTAGACTCCCCAACAATCGCCCGGCTCACACCATATACGAGTTTGCCGTTCGAGAAGACCCCGGTTTTGCCATCGATGAAACGCCCTCTAATTTGATTTACCTGCCTGTGAACAAGACGAAAATACACAGCATAACTTTGAATATTATCGATCAGGACTGTTGCAGTGTGAATTTCCGTGGAGAGACCATCATTATACGACTTGTGCTGCGCAAGCTGTCATAAAAATGGGGTTGGTATTTGATCAGAATGATGATCATGATGCCTTTGGGCATAAAAGTGCAGAGGGTGCTGCCATCAATTCATTCGCGCAGACGCAGTCGAAGAGAGCAGACGCACACACTCTGTCTCACTCCAGCATACACTTTCTCCAATCGCAAGGACATCATGTTATCAAGACAAGTGTTCGACGTGTACAATCATCCAAAGTTCGACGAATCCATCAACAGAGTTGAGACTCGAACGTACCACCCGTACGTCAAGTCCTTTCAAAATAATGACATCATCGAAATTGTCATTCAGCAGAGCGATGTGTGGATACTGATGAACGATGCCCTTGTGTGCATAGAGGGCTCTCTGACTCGTACCGCAGGAACGGGCAATGTTAGAGTTATCAATAATGCCGGCGCATACCTTTTCGAGGCCATCTACTATGAAGTCAATGGCAAAGAGGTGGACTCTGTTCGATCGCCGGGTATAGTGAGCACCCTTCGCGGCTATACTTGTTATGAGGAAAATGATGTGCGACACTTGAGCACAACCGGCTGGACCTATCCTGGCGGAACGGTTCACAACGCCCCCGACGGTTCGTTCGCCATGTGGATTCCGCTTAAGCATTTGTTGGGCATATTCCATGACTGTAGATATGCCACCATTGGACGACAGTGCGTTCGCTTGGTCAGAAGTAGAAATGATAATAATTGCATGCTGATAGAGGAGGTGGCGAATCCAGTAGTCGAAGCCACCACAGCCATACTGACGATCACGAGCGTTGTACTCAGAGTCAAACATTTGGTGCCCAATGACGACATTCGTCTGAAATTGCTGCAGTCCATCAAAACAGACGCTCCTGTAGTGATTTCGTATCGCAAGTGGGACATACACGAGTTGCCTGCACTCACTCAGGGTTCCACCAAGGAAGTTTGGGCTGTGAAAACTTGCACGGCCATGGAGAGTCCCCGATTCGTCATTGTGGCCTTCCAAACGAATCGGATGGGCAATGCAGCTCGAGATGCGTCCTATTTCGATCACATCGACATCAGCGACATACGCCTAACCATGAACAGCGATACTTACCCGCATGAACGTATGCACTTGGAATTCAACAGAAACAACTTTTTCGAAGCCCAACGAGCCTACACGGAATTCTATCCGAGCTATGCCAATTGTCCGAAGAAGCGCCCTCTACTCGATTACGGAGCATTCAAAAGCAGAGCGACCGTGTACGTAATAGACTGTCCCCGCAGAGCGGAATTCATGAAATCCTCCACTGTCGATGTCAAACTTGACATCGAGGCCAGAGTCGGATTTCCCGCCAATACTCGAGCCTATTGCCTATTCCTTCACGACTGTATGCTGGAACACTTTCCCTTGAGCGAGATTGTACGTCGTCTGTCATAAAAAAAATAGTGACATACAGTAGTAGCAGTAAGTAGTGTGGGAATCCACTCTTTGTTTGTGTGTATGTATGTAATGCAGGCATCGACAGGTCGAGAGCGTCAGTTGTAAGCCAAACGTTCAGTTGTTCAGTCGGTGTTTAATCTCGCTCTCTCTCTGAGTGTGTGTCTCTCAGTTAATCACAGCAGTGACTCAGTTCAAAAATCATCAAACAAACCACAACAAGATGAAGCTCGTAGCCTGTGACATTCAGGGTTTCACTGTGGGCGGTGAATTCCAACCCAAAGAGCTTGCCATCACCGACGGGCATCGCACAAACCACTTTTTATTCAAAGCCGTAGTGTCATTCCATGACCTGAGCGAAGCAGATAAACCACAAGTACGATATTTGGAGAAAAATATCCACGGCATTCCATACTCTGATGGCTATGTCGAATTCATCGAGGCTGATGTGGTATATGTGAAGGGTAATCAAAAATTCGATTTTTTGCTGAAGTGTGTGCTCGATCTGCCTAAGAGACCACACATCGTCGATATTGCGGCTATTACAAGTACAGTCGTCACAACGCCTCCACCGACACTCGAGAAGCAAAGCCAGCTCTGTTTGAATCATATAGCATCCGGAGAAATAGAAGTGCATTGTGTGACACTCCTATCAATCGGCACTTGCAAAATTTGCGTGAGCTCAAGGCGCACATAGCAGAGTACGAGCACAAGCTGTGTATTTTCAAACGCTTCCAAAATATGCGAATTAACGATGGTAAATGGATGGGGCAGCAGCAGCAGCAGCATTCACCGATCCACCAAGTTCCGCCGCCGTCGCCGCCAGCACCAAGTCCATAACGTCAGCCACACCGAGACTAGCCAAAAACACAGGAAGTATTATTATTATTATTATTAGGTCTTCCCATAATTATGTGGACACACACCTGTACACTACATGTCTGGTGCGGACTTCAGCAATCGTGTGGACTAACACGCGTTCCCACAATTTCTACCGTATTTTAACGCAAACAGTGCGCCCTAAAACCAACGGAAATAGCCTTAATTCAATTTGTCCACACGAGTATTTCACATTTTTGGAGTGTGAATAGTCAGTGTAATACAAAAGTTATGGGGACCTGGAAAGTGCTGCCACCAGTGTCAATTATATGAACTAGGTCCTCACGAATGAGGTCAGTATATGTTCCCACTATGCAGTGAGACATAGGGTTGACCTCACACCTCGAATATAACTAATTTTCAATATTTTGTTCAAATCCATATTACACAGAGAGGTCTATCGATAATTGTGTGGACTCCCGAAATGGTTTGAAAAATGAGGTCTTTGAAGTTGTGCACGCCTCCAATGCAATGATCAACACGGTACTCTTAAATCTAAACATTTTACCGGCGTGCAAAAGGATAGCAGCAATCTTAGTTGTACGAACTCAGAAGGCATTGGGTCAATGTGTATTCTCAGGTCACATGATTTTTGGAACCCAATAGTCACTTACCCCACTGATGTAGGAAGTGGCTGACTTCCAGAAGTTGACTGGGTATACGAACGGAAATCTGAGCTAAGAGGGTCAAAGTAAGGGGTCGTTGGTGGAATCATGGACACGAAGAGAAAAGTTTCTGTTTATACCAAAATTGAGAATGAAAACGTCAACTTTGCGTTGAGATCTGAAAGCGTCAAAAACTACTTTGGTAAGCGGTTGCAGAAAAAATAGGTTTCTGAGATATTTGTACAGAAAATATAGTGGGTGGCCTTATAACAATATAATTAAGAATCATTGCTCAAAGAAAATTATTCAAAATGTTATCGTTGGAACATAGGGGTGTGGCAGCTATCGTTTATACAGGGTGTCCCAAAGTTGATGGCCTATTTGACGTTTCTTGGATAATCAGTTCTGCTCTATCAATCTAAAATATTTTCAGCGCTACGGCGTTGCCGCTTTTATCGAAAAGTAGCAACAACTTTGATATTTTAAACCATGTTTAATATTGCATTTTTCGCTTTGCTATTGTTTTTTTTATTATTTTCATATAATAATTCTCTAATAATAAATCTCTAGTGGTTTTTGTGAAAATAATTAATTTCCTTATTTTTTGTGCGAGACATAGCTTCAATTAAATATTTATTACTGCAGTATTTGGATACGTAGAAAGCTGAAATTTTGGATGTAGTTTGACAATTTCCTTTGTATTAGTTATGACTAATGGAATTCGTTCTTCATTATACATGGTCGTTTAAAATTTGTGATAGATACAAAAGGGGTGGGATGTGCATTTTTTCAAATGGAACATCCTGTATATTATCAAATATCCTGAAAGACAATTGAAATTCCTTTCAAATGATGTATCATGTTCCTTTACCTGAAGAGCCAGGTTCCCGAAATAAAAGCAAGTTTTCTAAAAAAAATTGATTATTTTGTCATATTTCGTATTGGATAAATATGAAATGTCATGGAACATGTCACTATGAAAATTCGAAAATTAGTAATTAATAATAAAACATTTTCGCGTTCACTAACGTAAATTTGATCAGAAAAGAGTTAAAATAGACGTAAAAAAACGTTTTGATTTCTGTGAATGATTTCAACGTGGACTTATGAAGATCAAAATTTCCTTCAGAAAATTATGTGGAAAATATTTGATAATATGAGAACAACAGTTAACAATTTTTTGCCAATTTGACATTAATTTTTTTATCGATTGAAATAAAATTGAGTTCTGCGTGAGGTGAATCCTGATTTCTCAACAGACACACGTTTTCCAGATACCCTGAGGGAGATACACCTATGGAGATGGAAAATTGAACCAAGCATACTTGAAGTCTGAATTGAAATTTTAAATCACTATTTCTTGGTTCATGCTGATTTATGAAAAGACCTGATAAAAAAAATACAAAATATAAATATCCAATGAACAATTACAAATACGGAAAAAAATTCGACAAAAGGTAATCAGACTTTCAGTTGAATAATTGTTATTGTCTTCCAATTTCATTCTTTTTTAATGAAAGCGAAAACATTTTATTATTAATGTAGGTACTAATTTTCGAATTTTCATAGTGTGTTACGGGACGATTTTATCTCCGCAAAATGATACCAAAAATTCAATAAGATTCGAACAATTTGTATGCTAACCTTCGAAACACTCGAATACAACTTTTAATTCTGGTATGTGACTGCTCGAGTACTAGACAGATTGCCATTTCTATACTTTTGTACCAGGCCTGGCCCGCACATAACGTCCCTTATAGTTAGATCCTAAGGAATGAGCGACCTGCTGAAATTCTCAATTATACCTGGAAGGACGGACACTGACATTTGTGATATATCAAAACAGCTGATAATACTAACCACTTGTTGAAATCCGATTGAAATATGGTGCATAAGCCCTAATGTTCGAAACTCATTGTTTGTCTAATCTAACCCTTTTAGGGACCCATATTTCGAAATGTCAACAAGGTTAAATGGAATTCTTCTTCTTGTCGTGGGTCGGACCGATCGACAGATGGTGTGTTCGGTCGTTACAAATCTACTTGCTTATTTAACACTGAAAACTTCGTGTAGTCAGCTCCGTGTTCATGGCAGTGAGGGCTAAGAAGATACGATCTACTCTGAACGCACACTTCGTCGACGGGTGACCTCGGTAGTGTTGCAAACCTTGACATCTGAAACTATGATTATTGGTCACACGCGTTTTAGTCAGGGGTTATGATTTAATTGAGTTTAGAACCGGTAGAATTTCTGTTAGGTGTAATCAAGTTAGTTGGGACGTTATTATCATCAGCGTGTAGTTTTATCGTTGGGAGAAATTATTGAATTTGTTCGGAAGTATTCGTGAGTCGTCGGAAAACCACTCATTTACATTAAGTGCTGTTGTGGTTTGGCAACGGAGGATATGAGCGAGTTGACAATGTCTGACGCAGGCGCATGATGCCTCCTTCTTGATGATGCACATCCGTCGAGCTGAATAATGGCCTCTCTGCGATTTAATCCAATTTGCGAGTTAATACAATTGCTGACCCTATTTTTGGAAATGGGTAAGGGCGAAAATCAGTTCCCGGGGATTTGTCGGACTTCGTTGTTTCCGGTTGATGACAGAGGAGGGGGTACAAAGAAAAAAAAGGGGTCCTAGAGACACCTGGCCTGGCCTGGCAGTCGGCATGATACGTGAGTTCCAATCGGCCATATTGTTCATTTGAGAATATAGTTATTTCTCTCTCCACTAGGAAAGGTGGGATTATTGGAAGAATTATTGCCATTGGTATTGAGTTGGA
Source organism: Chrysolina americana (assembly GCA_958502065.1). Classification (NCBI taxonomy): domain Eukaryota; kingdom Metazoa; phylum Arthropoda; class Insecta; order Coleoptera; family Chrysomelidae; genus Chrysolina; species Chrysolina americana. The sequence goes on along the minus strand of OY293416.1, from coordinate 37,128,376 downwards.
TTCGTCCAAAACCCTTTGAGGGGATTATTACTCACGTCGATCTCATTCACTTCCAGTCCATCCAACATCAGTAGGACTTCTTTGGAGGGGCTATTGTCCGGAGAGGATATTTAGGGATATCACTGTTAGTACAAGATTTTGAGACAGGGTGCTTCGCCCACTGTCAAGGACCGAATTGTAAACACCGACAAGTAATCAGAACAGCGGTTCCTTCCTTCTGGGTGTATACAGGATAGGCTACTCCCTTGAAAAGAACTAACACAGCCATCGAAGGGGCATCCCGAGAATCCGTTTCACTACGAGTCGTTCTGGACGACACTGCCAAGTATAGTATATGCACAGTGTGGAACAAGCAACTATTATACCTTTTTCCGATCAACCTATCTTACTGCACATATAGTTGAGCCCTTCAGGCACCTGTACTTCAAGCCCTTAGACATATAGTTAAGCCCTTCAGGCACTTGTACTTTGAGCCCTTAGGTCTATAGTTTAGCCCTTCAGGCACCTGTCTTCTGAGCCCTCAAACATATAATTTAGCCCTTCAGGCATCCAGATCAAAAACCTCCTGGCTGCGCTTTAGGAAGTCTCAAAGCACACATTTAAGATCCTTGAGCATACCAACCCCTTTTGTGAACTGCGGTGATCACCTCGGTAGGGTATAACTCATTGATATATTTAAGGTGACGTTACAGGTGGTAATTAACACCTGAACATTTAAGTATTGGAAGCATTTCATTTGTTTTATAAGGGTATCTTCCGAACCTGACGAAGGTCAACCGAGTGTTTTCTCCTATATAAGGAATACTTGAAATTATATTTTTTTTGAATGAATAATCCACTTCTCATTTAGTGACCAACCTTACCCACCCCACCGCCCACTGAGCTAGCCAAGTGTCTGGCCTTAATAGGTTAGGTAAGGCACTATAAATCTTTTGTTACTCACCAAAGATCACTTTTAACATCTTTCCTCCTCAAGGAATCGATCACCGTAACAAGTGACATGTTTCATCTACGCAATACAAAATATGGCAAAATAATCCAATTTTTATAGAAAACTTGCTTTTATTTCGGAAACCTGACTCTTTGAGTATTGGAACATGATAAATCATTTGAAAGGAAATTCAATTGTATTTCATGATATTTGATAATATACAAAGCGTTCTATTGGAAAAAGTTAAATTTTCACCACTTTTGTATCTATCGGTAATATCACAAATTTTCAACGACCCTGAATCATGAAGAACGAATTCCCTCAGTCACAATTCATACAAAGGATATTGTCAAACTACATCCAAAATTTCATCTTTCTACGTATCCAAATATTGCAGTAATAAACATTTAATTGAAGCTATGTTTCACACAAAAAATTGGGAAAACCTCAGGAGGAAGGTATAGGAAAGTATGACATGAAAATAATCGAAAAGCAATAGCAATGCGAAAAATGCAATAGTATACAGGGTATTCCATTCAAAATATCAAAGTTGTTGCTACTTTTCGATGAAAGCGACAACGCCGCAGCGCTGAAAATATTTAAGATCGATAGAGCAGAGCTGATTATTCAACAAATCAAGTTTTTAAAATAATCCTTCAATATACCGTTTCCAGAAACGTTTAATAGGCCATCGAGTTTGGGACACCCTGTATACAAAATCGTAAATAATAGAATAGCAAAGAGAATATTTTTTCAATGTTCCGATTGTACCACACGAACTTCATTGGTGTTGAAAATTCCAAATTCAAAATTAACAGCGAGAGCTAGTAAGTTTATTGAAGCTAGCCAATAGTTTTTTTTTGATTCTTCAATTGGTTGGTCGCCATCGAAAAAAAAAAACATGTAAACCATGTAGTAAATATTTCTGTACAAGAAACTGAAGTAACAAGTAATATTTTTCTGGTCAATTAAACTCACAACCCTAGAGATTTTGAAACAAAATTGATGATGTTTTGCTGAATTTGAGATTATCATAATAGTCTGGGAGCCAGTGACAGATTTCGATGACCAAGTTCCTCTCAAGCCAAAATTAGTGGAATGCATGAGAAAGTTATGTTATAAAGGTTCGTGAACGTCAGCTATGGTTCCGTGGGGAGATGAGCGGTGGTAGCCTCCCACGCACGAAGAAAAAGAAATGTATTCAATTTTGTTTTCCTACCTGCAAACATGTTAAATTGTCGCTAATCCAATATCTTGAAGAAAAATAAATCAGCTGACTATTATAGCATGATGTATTATAAGACAGCTAGTCGCTCGAACACAAAAAAAGTTGTACCTACCTTCTATGATTTCCTCTCAAATAAAATTTCACCTTATATTCGGATAGCGACAATTTAACATGTTTCCAGGAAAGAGGACATAATTGAATATATTTTTTTCTTCGTGCGTAGGAAGCTACAGTGCTGATACCCTCTGCCCCTACCCACGGAATCGCAGCTGACGTCCACGAATCTTTATAATACGACTCTCTGATGCATTCCACTAAATATCGCTTGAGAGAAAATTTTTACCGGGCTCCTGAACTATAACCTTATTATCATTATGAAGAGATTTTTGACGAGTCAAGAAGAATCCTTTGATTTCATGACAAAGATATTGGAAAAATAAACTTCAATATAATACTTTCAACATAGAATCAATGCCCTTTATTTCTGCTCAATACAGTCCTATAGCTGAAGGCAGCAATATTATTACTTTACAATATGATTCATGTTCATATATGCAGTGTCAACCCATAAATCTGGATGGATTTGTACAAGATTCGTGTTATATGCATACTTTCAAGTTTTCATATGAGCCGTCTCTTCAGTTCGAACATAGAAAAAATTTTGATGTGTGATATAATGGTATATTACGATACTAGTGCACAAGTCGACCTTTAAAGCACGCTCAACGAGTGCTTCAAAGGCACTTGTACACGTGTATCATAAGTTATTTTTCGTTATGCCTGCATCGTGACTTCAATAACGATGCTGGAAATTAATTTTAGGCCAGGAGAATGTCCCTTATATTTTATTTTATCTAATCGAATTTGTAAAAGGCATCTGTGGTCACGAATTGTTGACCTCAAGTTTTATTTGACATTTCATATGATAAAACTGAGAACCGCGTTGTTACCTAGCAACCAGCTTTCCGTCACAGCGTATTATAATACTTATGTTTTCGCACGCTAAGCCTTGCATTTGAGGATTATAATGCAGGTATAATAAAAGAAAATGTTATCTTGATATAAATATTATATGACAAAAAAGTGCTTTATTTCTTAGTGGTTCAATAGAAAAGTCAAACTCGAAAAAAATCGAAGAGAAAAAATAAGATAAAATAAATACCTTCTGAGTATGATTATTAATCATGTAATACAGAATTTTCCATTTTTTATATAACATAATAATTTCGGTCGCAAAGGAATCATCATGAATAATTATTAATTACTATTTCTCCTTGAAAATTACATCATTGAGCTGAGTTGCACAAACTCGTATCTGAAGAACTTTGAAGGTATGATTTGAGATAAGAGTCAGCTCTGAATGGTACTATCCGATAGACTTGGAAAATGTGAAAATATTATTAATATAAAACTAAAGTTTCAGTGACCTTCACAATGGAGGTTTACAAAACCACGACAATTGTTTCGCTGTACAACAGCTTCTTCAAGTGGAGAAGATATCCATATCTTCTCCACTTGAAGAAGCTGTTGTACAGCGAAACAATTGTCGTGGTTTTGTAAACCTCCATTGTGAAAGTCACTGAAACTTTAGTTTTATATTAATAGTAACATGGATTTTCATCAAGTATCGGCTACATCAATTCAAAAAATGTGAAAATACACAATATTCTTAAAATACACAGTATTTTTAATTCGAAAGGTAAATGGAATTGTAGTGGAAACGAAAGGATACAGAAATGTATGTAATAAAATAGAACGACTAGAGCTTTTTCTTTATTTTTTGAATATGGTTGTATACACAGAACTTTATGTCTCTCCAGGTTCTGTCTTGTAGAACATCTTTATGTAGCTCCAAACATTGCTCAGCCTGCAATTTGTTGGGTACGATACCATTTTTGATATTTATGGAAAAAAATGTGAGGGCAGCATTTTTTTCAGGAGCTGACCATGCCTTCCGTTTCTGCTCTTTCGATTTTCCATTCTCTGCAATTTGAAAGTGTGTTATGAGTATTCTATTTGTAAAAATACAAGCATAGAAACACTTCTACAACTAATAAGGTTTTAGCATTAAAAACTAATAACTGCATATGAATTGTGGGTGTCATTCTGGTGAATTTTATGGGGAGGAAACTCTATATTTTGTTATTGACCATGCATAATTTTCAATGTTCTATAGTAGTGGCATTTAGTACATGTACATTCATCATGAAACATGATATAAAACATGAATAACAAACTGAATTATGAATCATGATATAAAAAATTTCCAATTTACACAAATAACATATTATTATACGTGTAAAGTGAAGCTAAGAATTGTTTCGGTATCATCATCTAAGCTCAGTTATGAACTGGAGAAACAACAAAATCTCACCTTCTTGAATATTAGAAGTGTATGAAATTTCACTAATGACATACTTTTTGAACATCAGACAATAACAATGATAGATATGGAATTTCACTGATGATATAGCTTGAATAATTAATTATCTCACTAATAATAACTCCTTAAATTCTACCTAATGGGAAATTCTCCTCAATTGGTGAAATAGAAACAAAACCCTTTAAAATTAAAATGCCCCATTTTTTGTTCATTTGTAAGTACTTGAATAATTTTTTTGAAGAAAAAGGTTAACATGGTGTTTTAAATACAGCGTTTTATAGATCTTATATAAAAAATACTTGATTGTCGCCTGGTGGAGAATTTCCCATTCAAGCTACGTCATCGGTGAAATGTCATACCCATTGGTACTGACCAATTTTTTTAAATTCAAAGTATGTCATAAGTGAAATTTTATACATGTTCTAATGTTAAGGAAGGTGAGATGTTTTCGTTTCTCTAGTTCATCAGATGATGACACCGTGTGTCGAAATAATTATAAGCTTTACTTTACAAGTATAAATTTTTTGTGTAAATTGGAAGTTTTTTATTTCCTTTATATTTATCAGTCAAAATTAATACGATTTCATTAGTGAATGTTAGTAATAACTGCCATCATCATATTTTCTGACTTACGAGGTTCAATAATCTTATCCAATGATGAAAGTTTGTCTTTCCGTCCCTTAGAGAAGATCAAGTTAGTCTGATAAGTCTTTATACTGTATTGTGTAAAGCTTTATAGATGAATAAATTTATCTATCTATCTAAGACAATGATATGATTTTTTTCAATTTTAGTCCCCAAATTTTCATGTCAGGTTTTTATACAGTGAGGACCAATAGTCCGTCGCCCCCCCGTAACTTCTTTATTGTACTCATTACAAAAAAATGTTGAATGCATAAGTTGTAGGGTTTCATTTGATCACTTTAATAGTTTGAGTTTCATCAATACAGAGTGTTTAAAAAAAGCGCAGCGACTTGGATGTTTATTTTTTTGAATAGGACACCCTGTATATCATTGCATGACCGGTTAGGGACAATCATAAGGAATCCAACGATACCAAGTTTGATGCTGTTATCTCCATAGACTACGGAGATATCGCCTATTATATTATCCATAAGCCCAATGAGTGGGAAAGAGAAACTTCTTTCTGGCGGGTCAATAAATTCTCTCTCACACTCATTGAGCTTATGGTTGGAATAAATGGCGATATCTCCGTAGTCTTTGGAGATAACAGCATCAAACTTGGTATCGTTGGATTCCTTATGATTATCCCTAATCGATCATGCAATGATATACAGGGTGTCCTATTTAAAAAAATGTATTTATGAGTCGCTACGCTTTTTTGAGACACTTTATAGAAATGAAACTCAAACCATTAAAGAGACCGAATGAAACCCTACAACGTATGCCTTCAACATTTTTTTGTATAATGTAAAATAAAGAAGTTACGGCGGGGGCGACGGACTATTGGTCCTCACTGTATAATTACGGTACCTACATGAAATTACCAAGAATAAGGTAGTTTTCGTCACCCTAGATTTTTTGATTGAAGATCCAGCGGTGTCAGAGAATTCTTCAGCTCTTCTGTGCACTGGTCGGACCAATGTGGTCGGCAACTATACTGTTGCATTGTCATCCTGGACGCCTCACCAGACCTTCGTTTGTTGAATAAAAATATTTTTGATAACACAGCAGCTGCCAATTTATGCCAGTTAGTTGTAAGTGATTCACCATACAACCGGTTTTGTAGTTCTTCAATCATCTCATCCAAATATTTGCCCAATTTCATTATATCATCGGTTACAGGTAACAGTTGGGCAGCATTCATTTTTCTACTATGCAAGGTTCTCAACGCAGCAGATGATACACGCTGTTGCCATTCCATCGTCATGAGTTTGATGAAATTTTTAGCTTCGTTGTCTCCGCGAATATCACCTTGTCGAAGACAAATTCCTCGAGCTATTTGTGCACACTTGCGCAAACTATGCCCTAGCTTGAGAGCTAGTGACGGGATATTAAATTCGCGATGGTTTATTTCATTTCTGGATGTCTGACAGACCTTTTGTACCCCACAAATGACAACATCAAAACGGTCTGGTTTCAACATATCTGAAACAGAACTTATTCTTGGATCCAATGATTTCACTTCAATGAATAATCGTGCGAGTTGTCGCATAGTTTGTCTAATGAAGTCATGTTGGTTAACGCTGTATTTCTCGAACAAAAGGGAACCCAGTTTCAGAATGATATCATCTTCACAACATACCGCAGAAATGGAATCTTTTCGAAACGTGGCCAATATATGTTTTTGAAATTCCACTGAAGTAGGACACCACGAACTTAAAAGTGCTCTGCTTTCACCTCTAAAATCTCTCCTCAAAATCGCTGAGTTTTTGCTACCTATCTTCCCCTTAGAAGTTGGACATGACCATTTGGCATGATGCCATAAATTATCTGTTAAAAAAAAGCCCAAACAGTTTGGGCAGGGACCGTAGTCTTTGTAGGATATTATTGGCCTTTCCTTCTGTGAAGGTCGGCGCGATAAAATCAGTTCGCCTGTTTTTGTTGACAACACTTGACAATTGTGGTAATAGTCTCCCGCTCTGAGTAGGCATAGGAATCCTTCTTTTCTTTCGGGGCAATTCTTTTCAAGTGCTAATAATTGGGCCACTTCAGTTTCGTTTGAATGCACAGTTTCAAAATGTCTCGTTAATTTACATAAACTTTTTGAGCAGAAATAGCATATATGCTGCTTGTCATAAACTCTTTTTCCATCACAATTTTTTACAGTGTATGCCACGTGAATGGTTTCTTTTTCTTGGCTCACTTTTTCTGTAGACACTGTACAAGGTTTAGTTTTATTTGGTTTCATTACTTCTATTGTACTTATTGGTTTCTTAGTAGTAAGCTCTTCCGTGTCAGTATCGTCTTGTGCATCATCATCAAACTCTCTTCCGATTCAGATGAAGGACTTGATGGTTGATATTCAGACTCAGATTTTTGGTACGGATCCTCAGGAGAACCTGCTTGAACACTTTCCGATGCGCTTTGAGGACTGTTATCCGCAACCGGGACGGGAACCAAGGTATGATAAATTTTTGTACTTTCAGGAGAACAAACTTGAGAATCATTAGGAATCGCTGGGGAAGTCTGTATAACTTTGAATGGCAACAGTGCTTGTTTCTGTTTTTCGTTGAGATGTATAACTGGGCCATTATGAATACTCAAGTATTCGTTGAAATTATTTGATTCCGTAATAATTTCGAAATTATAGTTTTTTGCATCTTTGATCATATGAGCTTGTCCTGAAGAAGAAAGACTATCGTATTCTTCCTTATCCATTGTGCTGTTGATGAGTGGCAGTGATGTGTCTTTGTGGGAGGTTTTCTGACAATTCTCACCAGAGGATTCAACATTTTTTTTTTTGGAAGTGGTAGATAATGATAAGAAATCATTACCACATTTGGGAGACCCAACATGGAAATTTTCAGGAACCATTGAAGGAATCGGAATCATTGCTGGAGCCAGGAGTTCATTTTTTTGTTTATCGTCCAACTGTATGGCCGGACCATTGTGAATACTGAGAAATTCATTGAAACCTCAATTCAATTATACTTGCTTCATCATACTGCTTTGTGGCATTAATCATGGAAGACTTTTCTGAATATGCTGGGAAATCTTGTTTCCGCTCATTTGTTATAACAATTTCAGAAGATACTGCCATGTCAGGTTCTTTGTGGGAGGTTTTCTGACAATTCTCACAAGAGGATTCAACATTTTTTTTTTGGGAAGTGGTAGATAATGATAAGAAATCATTACCACATTTGGGAGACCCAACATGGAAATTTTCAGGAACCTTTGAAGGAATCGGAATCATTGCTGGAGCCAGGAGTTCATTTTTTTGTTTATCGTCCAACTGTATGGCCGGACCATTGTGAATACTGAGAAATTCATTGAAACCAATCAATTCAATTATACTTGCTTCATCATACTGCTTTGTGGCATTAATCATGGAAGACTTTTCTGAATATGCTGGGAAATCTTGTTTCCGCTCATTTGTTATAACAATTTCAGAAGATACTGCCATGTCAGTATCGTTATCTTCTTCATCGAAGTTTTTATCATCAAGCAAACTCAATATTTTTTGTTCTTCAGCCAGTTTCAGGATGAATGTGAATCGCGAAGGTTTAATAAGATTAACCTCACAAATTATAGTTTCCGAAAAAATGTTATCTTCATGACTGTAGCGATACAGTGTACCCTCTTCTTGGATGATATTTTTTCTGTCTAACCATTTTATTTTGAATTTCTTTGTTTTTTCTTCTGTAGATACATTACGCTTACATTGAGCCAGATAAAACGGTTCTGTAAACAAAATATTTATGGTAAATAAAAAATCTCAATAATTTAAAAAAAAAAAATTGAGAAAACCACAACTCATTTTTATCGTCCTGATATCCTGAAATGTCCTATGCAAGTGATCTAACAATTACTAAACTGAAGGGGTTATGAATTGAAAGTTATCAAGAAATTAATGACTTCAAAAAATTATATTTTCATTATTATATCGTTATTTATTTTTATCAATTTCACATTTTTTTTTGTCTCACCTAGTATCTTATGATTGTAACTAGTATCTAATTGAATATTTTGAAAATATGTAATAATGACACTAAAATAATAGCATCTTTCGGCATCTTAGTATAGAGATGCAATGTTATGGTAATTTTAATAAAATTATTTCAAAGGTTTAACCCAATAATACACCAAACCCAAAGGTGGCACTCAACTCGTGCCAACCGTCACTAAAAAGTGGAAAATTAAATTATTAAGCTTTTGATACAAATTGTACTTGAAATAAGAATGTTACATTGTAATTTCATAAGGATATTTTTTTTCAAAAATGTCAAACAGCATTGAAGTAATCGTTTTACAGTCAATATACCTTTGTAGAGAATTATGAAACCTACAAAATAGGTTTTTATACGACCGGATCGGTGCATTTTCTTTCCACTGAGAAAATCGGGGAAAACCTCGAAGCTGGACAAACAATATTGAGGAAACTGATAGATATCAACATGTACGTAGTTTAACTGTGCGCAAGATGGTTTTTGTCAAATGTGTAGTTTTTGCACAATCGAGTTATAAACAATTCGAAGCTCTATCTTGCAAGATACGTCGATTTATGGGAAATAGTCGTATTCAAAGCATATTTACAACGTGTTTATTTTAGATTTTTACATGAGAGGTGTAAAATGTGTTGAAAATATCACTGAAAGTTGCTCCAAATGTTTCAAAGTGCACCCGAAGTCGCACTGGAATCAACTCGAGTTAACTTCGGTCGACATCGGAAGACCTTTGAAACGTTTGGAGCAACTTTCAGTGACATTTTCAACACATTTCTCATCTCTCAGGTGGAAATCCAGAATAAACACGTTGTAGATGTGCTTTTCACAGAATATGAATACAACGATTTCCTTTAAATCGCCCTTACTTGCAAGGTGAAGCCCCAATTTTTTATAATTCGATTTTGCAAAAACTGCATATCGGACAGACACCATCTTTCGCACAGTTGAACTAAATGTTGTTATATCAGTTTCCTCAATATTGTTTGTCCAGCTTCAGATTTATAATGAAAAATATTGAAAAAAAAATTTCATACCTCGCTTATATGTAAATACACTTAAAAGGGAACATAATTTTTTTCAAGACTATCCAAAAATGAAGGGTATGAGTAAAAGCATAGAGCACTCAATCATTATTGCGAAATGTATTTTCCTAGCGCTCCACGCTTTTACTCATACGTTTCATTTCTGGATAATCATGAAAAAAATTATTTTCCCCTTCTCAGAGCATTTGAATTTAAGCGTGGTTTTTGAAAATTTTTAATTCTTCATTTTCTACTTTTAAGTCTTGTCATCTCATCAAATCTTGTATCATCATGTATTGTATTCGATTCGCCATATTGGACCCACCTTCATATTTTTTTTTTTTTATTTTGACAGCAGAATCATAATTCTTGCTCACGAAAACTCGCATATACTGATTTTCATTAGAATCGGATAATAACTACAAAACTCGTTCGCCATAATGGAGCCGCCATCCTGAATTTTTTGATTTTGACAAAAGAATCATAATCTCTCACCACGAAAACCCCAAGGTACCAACTTTGAATTGAATCGGGTCATAACTACAAAACTCGTCCGCCATAATGGAGCCGCCATTTTGCTTTCTCCTCTAACAAAAAGACCGTTTCTAACTATTTTGCCTCCTACTTTAATTCGAAAATCTTGGAGGTTCAATTGCTGCTGGCGTGTAGTGCATATCACTCAAATATGACCCCTTCTATATCATTGTGTTAATTTTTGATCTATTCATTTTTTTTGTAATCGATTTCCCTTCAAAAATTACGGAAGTTACTGGGATAATTTCGTGAGAAGCAAGACACACTCTACGTAAATAGATTTCCAATTTTCGATATAACTTGTTGATCAAACAGGCAGGCGCTATTACTATGAAACAATACGATTGGTTTGAAAAACTAACACGTCCCTTCACTAAGTACTAGAAAGCAACTCATTCAGATTCTAAATTTCAAAAAAAAACATTGAAAAAACTATTTGTTATCGAGGGAAAAATTGTATTAAGCTTGTTTGGAAAATAAAACTTAACATTATTGAAAATAAATGGAATTTCAAAAAGCGCAATGTATATACAGTGTCTTTCAAAATTTTCGATATTACCAATGTTGCCAAATCAACAGTTTTTCAGATATTGAGGGGAACTCAATTTTTTCAAATGGAACATGCTATTTTATTTCATTGCAATCAATTCAGCGCCCCCTCATTAATTATGTCTTCAAATATCAGATTTTAAATTAATGTGGTTTTGGAAATATGATAACATGGCATTTTCGTTGAAAAGTCTGGGAATGTTTCAATATTCTCAATACGGTTCGAAAAAATTCATGAAATTACATACAAAATGGTTTTCGATGATGCCCGATTCAATTGTGATATTGGCAATGTTGCCAAATTAACAGTTTCCCCAGATATTGAGAGAAATTTTATTTCTTTTTTCAATGGAATACCCTATTTATTTTCAATTCAATGAATTCAGCACCCCCTCGTTACTTATGTCTCCAAATATCAAATTTTGCATTGAAAATAAATAGGGTGTTCCATTGGAAAAAAATATATTTTCCTCAATATCTGGAGAAACTGGTAATTTGGCAACATTTCCAATATCACCATCGAATTGGGCATCATCAAAAACCATCTGGTATATAATTTCACGAATTTTACTTGAACCGCATTGAAAATCTTGGAAGGTTCCCAGACGAACGAAAAAGCCATGTTGTCATATTTCAAAAACTGCATAGATTTAAAATCTGATATTTGGAGACATCAGTAACGAGGCGAAGCTGAATTTATTGCAATGAAAACAAATAGGGTGTTCAATTTGAAAAAATTGAGTTACCCTCAATATCTGAAAAACTGTTGATTTGAGAACATTGCCAATATCACCATTGAATCGGGCATCATCAAAACCCACCTTGTCGTAATTTTCATGCATTTTATAGGGCCGTTTCTAAAATATGAGACCGTTCCGAGACTTTTGAAAGACACTTTATAGTAAGAAGTTGATAACTGAATAAACGCGCAAAGCAATCGTTCAAATTATTGATCACCGACCATTCCAGTACTGACAGGAAAATTTGCAAGTCTACCTAGCAGACAGGTCGATTCCAGTCCATATCAAGCGTGAAAAAAATATCTGCACATATTTCTGAGACACCTTTTATAAATACATGTCCTAGTGCTACAACACTGGGACATGTTCTACAGCACTGAGACATGTATACTTTCTGCAGCTTTCTTATTGAACAGTCAATATGAAAATGTGAAGCTATCAGTTGAACATAGGTCTATATAACTAACCCATATCCCACTTGCTTTTTTATTGCCAGAAAATAATTTTAGACTGAAACTAACTCACAATTTGATCATATATCAGAGTGAGGAAGAGCCATCTTAGTCATTCGTACACCTCTAACAAATCAACATTATCAATTATTTGTGACTGAAAATAATAATCAAGTTCAAGACTCACCCTCAACGCTCCTTACGGCGATGTAACAACCACTCTTATAAGTCCACGGCATGTTCACCTAACAAACAAAAAACAGGCCATAAGTATGTACTTACAACATCTTTGGAATCTAAATTTTATAATACTATTTTTTCTGTTCAACGGATTGGTAGAATACTTACGGCGTCTGAAAATATGGATATACGCGGCAATAGCTGACCTACTAGTCGGAACTCGGAACAAGAAGTAATGATAAACTGATGGCAGAAATGAGGAAATGGTAAAAAATTATTACGTGCAAATATTATGACTGGGTCCCCATAATATCGACAACATCAAGGGATTAATCCCCTACACACTCCACGGTCTTCAACGCAACAGTTATGTCTTTCCGAACTTAGTCGAACGAATTAAAAAAAGTCAAAGAAATATAAGAGCATTTGCCACTTTGTAGGTATATAGGAATTTGTTATTGATTTAAAGCAGGGTATGACACTGTCGTGCAACATACTGATATTGTGTGGACAATAATTTTTCTGCTGCGCGAATAGGGATGACATTAAAAAAAATCAGTTTCACAGTGAAATATGTTAAATGAACATTGAGGTTATTCTCAGGCCCGCCGCTCTCTTCTATTGGCCATGCTGGGCAAATACCCAAGACCCCACGTTCCATTTGATCTTCTAGTTCTTGTTAGATCATCAAACGATAACCCATATTACCGATAAATAGATTTATTTACTAAAAATCCAACTACTATAAATATATAATACTTACTTATCAGGTTTTTGCGGTATTCTAATGAACACAAGAGACCAAACAATCACTGACAACACTGTGTGGCTCTGCCTACCTACGTAGGAATTTCCCTAAATTATTTTCAAGTTTTTTGTAGTTAATAGCAAAGTTAAATGGAACGCGACCTGCCCAAGTACTCGATGATCGGGAATTTCCCTGCAAACATGACATTCGGACGGATCCTAACCACACTCTCTATTCGTCCGGGACCGAAAATTAAATTGTTGTTGGCCTGTTCTTTTCGGTTTTATGGTCGCGACTGTTTGCAGCGTTATAAGAAGAAGAAAATAAAAATGACCAAAATCAATATTATATTTTACACTAGAAGCGTCTTCAGATCATATACCTAATAGACTACAACTACAGAATCTTCTTGTTCGACGATAACTTGGTTAATTACTTATGTTTCGGACGTCCATTGTCTTAATGGGTTAAAACTATATTGTCTACAACCTTGAAACAAACATAGAAGCACATAACTTCAAAAAATAAAAATTGCCTAGCACAAAGGCAATCTATAATCCATCAATATAATAGTACTCTGCCGTATTTTAGTCATAAAGGCCCAATTATCCTAAAGTATCCATGGACACCAATAGGTTCAAAACGGTCCTGTCTTCCAAGACGTAAGACATAACAAGGTATAAAATTAACCTTCAATTACCATCTGTATCTTTGTCCGTTCAATACAAAATTTAGCACTCTGTTTTTAACTAACTTCCTGATAAGATAGAGACTCGAAATTTGGATCATAACACAAAACTGGACGGCTATGTAATATTATTTCTTGAATGTTGGAATAATAATAATAATAACAATAATAATTATTATTATTACATTATTATTATTATATTATTATTATATATTATATACAGGGTGATAGTTAATAAGTGTCCGATATTCTACAGGACGATTCCTCAGCTATTTATAAGGTGAAAAGTCTATATAAGCAAGGGTCCGCAAATGTTTCGCTTCGGAGATACAGGGTGTTGAAGTTGAAATTTTATATTCAATTATTTAGAATAACTTTTGCAATAAATATTTTTTTTGCACAAGATTTGGTAATCGGGGTTTTTTAAGGCGAGAAATCAATATTTGGTATTTATTTTCATGTAGCACTTAGAGGGCGCTGCGTACGCTATCATTATTTATTTTAATTTGCACACACTTTTTTGACAGTGAACTTTTGTGGCTTTTTATATCAAAATTCAATTTCCACACCTTTTCTAAGCAAAAAAGGTATACTTGCTCAACAACGCCAAGAGCAACCGTATTTGAGAAATGTGAAAATTTCTGAATCAATGCAGGTTATGGGGTCACTTAGGCGCCAGATGAAGATGCTGAGAACTTCACAAAAACTGAGTATTTGATAGATTTCGTTAAAATAAACATTTTTTTTTATCAGAATGCATCGAAATATGATTCGTTCTCAAAAAACAGGGTGATGAATTTTTATAAAATATCGATTTTTCAACATCTGGTATCTTGAGTACGAATTATTTCTCGATACATCTTTGTAGGACAAAAGTTGTTCATTTTAGCGAGATCTACCGCATTCTCTGTTTTTGTAAAGTTCTGAGCAACTTCATCTGTCGCTTAAGTGACACCATAACCTGCATCGATGCAGACATTTTCAAATTTCTCAAAAACGGTTGCTCCTAACGATGTTGAGGTGGCATACCTTTCTTGCTTAGAAGAGGTGTGGGAACTGGATTTGAATATAAAAATCTACAAAAGTTCACTTTTAAAAAAGTTAGGGCAAATTAAAATAAATAATGATAACGTACGCAGCGCCCTCTAAGTGCTACATGAAAATAAATACCAAAATTTTGATTTCTTGCCTTAAAAAAACTCCGTTTACTAAATCTTGTGCAAAAAAATATCTTTTCCAAAAGTTATTCTAAATAATTGAAAATAAAATTTCAATTTCAACACCCTGTATCTCCGAAGCGAAACATTTACGGACCCTTTCTTATATAGACTTTTCACCTTATAAATAGCTGGGGACTCGTCCTGTAGAATATCGGACACTTATTAACTAACACCCTGTATATATATATATATAATATATATATATATATATATGAAAATGAGTGAGTTTTTTAATATTTGGGATAGGCAGCAGGCCAATAAGGGAACTTTTATACACTTGTTCCAAGCTTTCAATAACTTTTTATTATCATCTTCAGGGAAACTACAAATATGTAAAGACAACTATGAGAATTAAGCCAACGAAAAACGTGGAATAACTTACACTGTTTCGAGGTTACATGGCGTATATGTTAAAAATAATCATGAAATATGGACAGCACTGGGAGTAAAACATCATTAATAACAACCAAGAGTAACGTGGATGCACACTCATTACTGATGATACATTATGACATGGATTTTAAAATTGTTAAAATTCTATGAAAGCACGTGTTGTCCTTGAAGAGGCAAACAACCGCGGCGAGTAATTTTATTCGACTGACTAGCCAAGACCACTGACAAATGACATGAGACAATTGATACATGATATATGACAGGTGACAGGTCTCAGGTATAATTACGTTAGGTTTTTGTGACTTGACGTCGGGGTGTGTGTGTGTGTGTGTGTGTGTGTGTGTGTGTGTGTGTGTGTGTGTGTGTGTGTGTGTGTGTGTGTGTGTGTGTGTGTGTGTGTGTGTGTGTGTGTGTGTGTGTGTGTGTGTGTGTGTGTGTGTGTGTGTGTGTGTGTGTGTGTGTGTGTGTGTGTGTGTGTGTGTGTGTGTGTGTGTGTGTGTGTGTGTGTGTGTGTGTGTGTGTGTGTGTGTGTGTGTGTGTGTGTGTGTGTGTGTGTGTGTGTGTGTGTGTGTGTGTGTGTGTGTGTGTGTGTGTGTGTGTGTGTGTGTGTGTGTGTGTGTGTGTGTGTGTGTGTGTGTGTGTGTGTGTGTGTGTGTGTGTGTGTGTGTGTGTGTGTGTGTGTGTGTGTGTGTGTGTGTGTGTGTGTGTGTGTGTGTGTGTGTGTGTGTGTGTGTGTGTGTGTGTGTGTGTGTGTGTGTGTGTGTGTGTGTGTGTGTGTGTGTGTGTGTGTGTGTGTGTGTGTGTGTGTGTGTGTGTGTGTGTGTGTGTGTGTGTGTGTGTGTGTGTGTGTGTGTGTGTGTGTGTGTGTGTGTGTGTGTGTGTGTGTGTGTGTGTGTGTGTGTGTGTGTGTGTGTGTGTGTGTGTGTGTGTGTGTGTGTGTGTGTGTGTGTGTGTGTGTGTGTGTGGACACTCTTCGGTCCCAGAAGTTACCTTGTTTATCTACTGACTTGACAAAGTTTTCTCACTCCTAGTTCTTATTTTATGCGATGGGGACCCCAACATTGCTTTCTTTAATCTCACAACTCAGTCGTCCGAAATCTTCGAATCTCATGGAATGCTTTATATTATTAATGAATCGACTCGGGTTAGTGCGACATGTAGCACATTCATAGATCTAATTATTTGTTTAGAAACTTTTACTGCTACTGACCATACTGTGATTGATTGCTCTACATTTCCAGACCATGGCTTAGTGTCATGCAAAATTGGAACTCGACATCAAATTGTCTCAGATTGCATGAATATTTCTACATACAATTCAAGAACTTCAATAGTGACGCCTTTTCGAGCGATCTCTTGAACTATAGTTTGGAATCTATTCATCAGTTTGAAGCCATAAACGACAAAGTACACCAGTTGAACTCAATGATATCGAATAACTTTGATGTTCATGTCCCTTTGAGGGAGGTAAGTATTACGAAAGCCAGTGCTCTCTGGTCAAATGAAAATTTAAAACTGATGATGAAACTGTGTTACAGAACATTCTAAAATTTACATAAAGTGAATCCATACACCACTGAAATTACTACAAACATATTAGGAAACCGCATAATCAAGCTCGAAAAATAGTCTTATCTAGAATTTCGCCTTGGAAACAAAAAAAATATATGGTAGGAAATGACTAAATTGACTATGATTTGTTTTATTTTCAGGACCACCGGATCATAAACCCAAAGAATTGTTACCACTCAAAGGTTCTCTTTTTGAGGAGCAAGTCAAGAGTATGGTGGAGGATGTATTGGAACCTGCCAATCTTGAAATAGTTTCTTGGAGTAGAGTACCTTACCTGTGCGAGGGAGACTTACAGCAGTCGTACTATTGGCTAGACGATGCTATATTCGCAGTTAAGCTGAAAAATATTTGACTGGACTGTTTTTATCTTTTTTTCTAAAATGGTATTCGATTGTCGAACGAAACATGGAAATCTTTCAAACATATCGAAAAAGTAAAATTATGTCAAACGAAAATACATGTATTTTTCATTTACTTGCTTCATACACTATAAATAGCGGTAGTCGTATAAACAAGAAAATTACACTAGATCAGTTTGAGAATATACTTTTCCAATGAACTTGTTGAATTAACCTTTTCAATTCTATTACAAAAATATAGAGTTTTCCTATCCTAGTAAACACAAATATCTCGATGTAGCTTTATTGGATATTTTGGTAAGAAAATTATTGTTATCAATGCCGTTAGCACTTGGTGATATAGAATATTATAAATTTTTCATAGTTTTTTCGTTAGTCTCAATTTGAATACAAAATGTGTGAAAAACTGTGGAACACAATAACATGAATTACGTGTCTCCAAGTCAGTAAAGTGATCTAGGATACCCTCTGAGCTTGGCACATTACATAAGCTTGTGGAAATATTACTCACACTTAACATACGAAACTTACGTTATACCATTATATTACGCTTATATTAATATTCCGTCTTATAACTTTATAATGCTGATTAAATGATTGAATATTTGAAACTTTTGGTGTAAATAAAACTCAAGAAATAGAAACTCTCTACCTATTACACCAAAACTACGTCAATTTCATTCGACACGCATTTCTCCAACAAAGTTGGCATCCTTAGGAGCTCAAAGCCTACTGAAAAATATCTTTCAGGAACGCTCTGCAATAAACAAACGCTAGATGTACTACTATTTTGAAATTATCAACCAACGTTAAAATAAACAGCAAGTTAAAAATTACGATCATGAATACAACACAAGATATAAAAATTTAATGTATTCACTAAAAAAGAAAAAGAGTACCTACGACTGGCCAAGAATGTTACACCTATCATTCCCTAAAACTATATGACACACTCCCAGATCATATAAAAATAATAATAAATCAGAAAACTTTGATCAACTGAAAGTTTCATTTCTGAAAAATCCAGAGAAATAATTCATAGAATAATATAAAGGGCCCTGCTTGTACACTTATACCTATTTTATTTTATTAACAAGCTCTTTCGAATTCGCTTCAATAAAAGCTCACCTATTGTTTATACAATTTACTCCGTTTGTTCCTCTTTAACTTAATACAATTCATTGATTTTATTTGTCAATTTTGATTATTATAGCTTATGTTATCATTATCATTGTTACTGTTGCTTTATCTGATAATGATGTGACAGTTTCAACCTTTAATGATTTTTTCCTCTGTTAGTAATATTTTCCATCTCTGTGACACATATTCAGTAAATAAACTTATCATCGTTGGGTATTCATTCATATTGAAGAATTGCAGTAACATTTCAATGTCTACGGAAACGAGTTAGTCAAGAGGTAAAATCAAGTATTAAAAGTACATTTTATACTAATGGTTTGATTCGATGGAAGAATTGATCATCAGGGTCTGTAAACAACAGGCAGATATGATAAGTAAACAGCTTGAAGATAAATTAGAGAAGTTTGAACAGAAATTAGACAAGATAGATAATACACTCAAAACACAGATGGCTAAAGTGAATGAAAATACAACTAAAATAACATCATTGGAGCAGAAGGTAAATGACCTAGAGCAATTCAATAAACGTAAAAATTTGATTCTATACGGTCTAGCAAAAATAAGCTTAATATTACTTTGAATGCATACGATGTCGAAATCTGTCACAGAATTGGTCAAAGTAAAGAAGCGAAATCGCGCGCAGTCCTTGTGCGGTTCTCATCAATCAAAGTTAAAACGAACGTTTATGATAACAAAAAACTATCGAAAAAAACTGGATTTGTTCTTAAGGAGGACCTAACCCATGCTAATTTGAAACTTATGAAAGCAGCCGTCGATGCATATGGTGTCTCAAATGTATGGAGCCGAAATGGAAGTGTTCGTAGTACATGATAATTACAAGAAAATTATCCGCCAAGAAAGTGATTTGCATTAGTGACCATTAGTTTATCATCAAGGTAGAACCATTTGTTTCCACTTTATATCAAACGTATGTGTTTTTCACTATGGCTTTTTTTGTTTTGTAAAAATAGTTCATCTTTTTCATCTTTTTTTTTGAGTTCTTTTCATATTGCCCCCAGATTGTTCTTTTTTTTGTGTTAACTGTTGGAGAGAACTTCACGAAAGTAAATAGATAAATGACTGAATCAAATGAATATGATATAATTGCTGATAATGACGAAAATACCATTCAAAATCTCTTAATTGCGCATTTTAAAGATCCTTGTTCAACAAATTCGATATTTTGAAGGACTGCTTGCTAACTAATAATTATGAAATATTCACAATATCTGAAACTTGGCTTTCAGATGGAATTCAAAATTCACTAATACAAATTCCGGGTTATACGCTTTACAGGCATGATAGACAAGGCAGAGGCGGAGGTATTGCAATTTATATAAGGAATTTTAGTTACATAAAACAAATCAAAATCACTTCAAAATGTTCAATATCTAATATTGATTCCTTATGGATCTCTACAAAAATTAATGAAAAGTATTGGCTGTGTGTATAATCCCTCGTCAACGAATTATAAATCGTTGCAGGCTCTAGAAGATATTATAGCTGATTGCATCATATCCTCAGATTTAGTTTTCTGCTTGGGTGACATGAATATAAATTATTTGAATACCTGTAGTTTGGAGTATATTTTTTTGTACTCAATTTTCTCAAAATCCTTCAATATGACACAAGTTGTCGAAAAACCTACTAGAATAATTTCATACTAAATATCGGGCTCTTTTCGGATGTTCATAATTAAAAGATATGAATGGCAAAGTGATAATTGACAATGACTTGAAATAAACTCTACATGCATGATAAATCGTTTCGAACACCCATCATGCATCTTATAATCTGAAGATACAGTGCCCTTCAGCTGTCTGATAATAAAAATGATGCTACTTAGTTTCTTTACCAGGTGTAATGATTTTCGTTAGTGTAATGGACTATAGTTTTGATAATAGGTTACTGATTAATTTTCACTTTTACTGTTTGGGATTTAAATATACACATTAAACAACTCTTTACTTTTGAACCATGAATATATTTGTCGAAAGCACACTTATGATATTGAAGTTTAAATATACAAAAACGGAGTGAAATGTCTATTAGTTTCGCATAATGCGGTCACAGCATGAATGTTTTTCGAACCCTCAGTACTCGAAGAAGTTTGAACGTGTCCGTCCCACCATCATAAAAATTGTTTTTGAGAAAAGATAAACCCTTCCTTATCTCTGGTTTGTGCCACTGCAGTAATCACTTCAGCCGGGCGGCAGATGGAATTTTATGGCTATTAGAGAGATATTACAGTTCATAATAAGGCCAGTCAGTATTACTGACTCAGTAATAAAGTTGTTCTTATTTTGACATATACGCACGCGCAATGTGAATCTGGAATAATGACAACTTTATTAGAATACTGCCTGCCTTTATGGACGGTTGAGGCCAGGATTTAAGGTTCCTTTTTTTTAACTTCAGGTGAGATCGTGGACACGACATAGCTCATGTCTGATAATAATATGACTTTTTCAACACAAATCGATAAGGAAGACCCCTTTGGGCAATATCTCTGATTTTAATCACAGAATAGTGCCAGACACTACTAAAATAAAGTTACCTTTAATACTGGCTGGCGTTATTGCAATAACTCTCTATTGTCTAAATAAATACCTTTTGAGGGTCGACATCATTAAATGCGAAATTTACGTAACAACCAGATTTTCAATATAATTCCATCGATCAGGTCAATTTCTCATCAATTGTTACACCTAAAAATTTCATACTTGCGACTTGTTCAATTGATTTATGATTTATATTGATCAGTGGTATTGTATTACATTTGATGTTTTTCTGTTGAAAAGCATGAAGTATGTTTCGGAAGTAATCGGAAGAATTCAGCGCAATCAATACTTAGTTGAATGATCTTGCCTAGGTTATCTTGGGATATTATATGATTCGTATCGTAGGAATAAATTATTGTTATTTGAGTAGAACTACACGATAAAATTATTATGACATTAATATGATAAAAAAAATAGTGGATAGTATTGAGCTTTGGAGTACGCCCATAGAAACACTGGTTGACTCTGATTTAAATAAATTTATGACCATCGGACTCCTGATTTGTAAATAAGATGAAACCCAGTTATTCGCTATACTCCACAAACTCCATTGCGATATAATTTGTGAATACGAAGTTGAATGATTCACCGCATTAAATGATCTACTGAGATCAAAATATAGAGCAATAGGATGTTCGTTATTGTTGAAGCTAGAATAAATTGCATTACATAATACATTCATAATCTATTCCGTTGATTTCCCAAACCGAAATCTATGTTGACAGACATTTAACAACTTATTATTTTCCAAAGATAGAAATTAAAGCAGTAATTGAATATTTTGGCTAGTTGACTTTGTAAACACACATCTCTGTAATTGTTAATATATCTATGAAAACATCAGTGTTATTTGTGGACATTGAGATGAACAATTATGACCCTATTATTGGTCAACCTGTGGTAAATAGTAACGAAGTAAAACTTTTAATTTCGGAAACTGAAGCCAAGAGAGGTAAAGTACCTCGCAACAATTCATGATTACACCCATATACCAAGCCTTAGTTCTAAACGAATAAATAATCTATTTAAATAACATTGGCCACGTTTATACTGTTTTATGTATATATTTGTTTTTACTATTTCGGGAAGGATTGGAAATGAAGCCACCATGCAAGATTCAGTTTTTATTTTGATAGTTAACCAAACCCTGTATTTGTATTTTTTTGTAATTTCCCAAATATCAGAGTATTTTGTTATAAAACTAGACTTAATATAATTATAAAATTCTGTAGTTGTGGTGGTTTGCATTATGTACTCATATTTTGAAATGTATAAATTTATAATTTCTGGTACAGGCAATACTTTACAATTTTCACTCTTATTAGTGACATATCACAAGGTAATGTAACGATTTCGAGACCGGCCCTGATCTAATTAATTATGCACCCTCGTTCAACTACAACGTACGGATCGCCGAGAACAAGCTGGAATAATCGATTGTTCGATACTATTCGAAGAGCCATCTAGATGAAATGTTCTATACTCCTGAATATTCGAGAGCCGTGAATGGAAACTGCTTGGGAGTATATAAGCGGGACAGTCAGAATTCAGAGTTAGTTACAGTTCCAGAGTTCGCAGATAGAGACGTACACCGTAGAAATAAAATAGTGAAGTAATGTTTTAGTGAATAATTGTTGTAAATAGTGTTTTAAATAAATTAGGAAAATTAGTTAGTGCAGTTTTACTACAGTAACATACAAACATTTGAATAAATTATACAATTTTCACAATCACAGATAATTAACGAACTACAATAATACACTATACACTTTTTTTTGTAAAATATATAGTTGTCTAGCTATATATATATATATATATATAGCTATCCACACTTCAAGAAGATATGTTTAAGAGAATACAATTTGTATTGTTCTGAACCCAAAAATTGTGATTTGCTATTTAGTATTATGCTATGTTGTTGACATTCGTTTTCTTGTAGCTCAACAAAATCGCTATATCCGGAAGGTCTATGTAAAATCCTTCCAAAGCGGTTGGTTCTTGGTTCAGTAGTACTTGTGGAAGGTGCTGTTAAAATTTTGCTGTTGGTTCCACAAGAAATTGAGTTTTCATTCTCAATAGCTGTTTCAATCCAAGGATTTTGACAAATCAATCTTCTCAGAAATATTTAAATTTTCAAGATTGTCATTGTTTACTGTGCTATTGTTAAACTGTGAATTGCCTGAAGAAGTACTAAAAGCCTCCTCCAAAGTTCCACTGTTTTTTCTAACTGGGATATATCTATTTTGTATACAATTTTTAGTGGACTTTACAGGACTCTTTTGTGGGTTTTCCTGGGTATTCTTCAGTTGTTGCTTAGAATCTAAAATATTACAGTTTTTGATAAATTTCCTATTTCTTATCAAAATGGATCCACTTTTTAGCTTAATTTTATATGAACGAATGCCTACTTTTTCAATTATCTCTGCATCTGACCAAGTGCTCCCTGGTCTTATTTGAACCTTGACTTTACAGTTTTTTTAGAAAAGGTAGAGGCTTTGTTTTCTTGTCATACATTTTTTTCTGTCTCGCTTGAGCAGAATCAATGAAATTGTTATATTTACATCTGTCAAAGTAATTTTAAATAAATTTAGAATTAATATTTGGCAATAGATCCCTTAATGGTCTGTTTAAGAGAATTACTGCTGGAAAGTGTTTTCCATTCACTGGGGTGTTTCTCAAATTTAAGAGAGCTAGATGAGGATCTTGATTATCAAAAATAGCTTTCTTTAAGGTTTGTTTGATAGTTTGCACGAACCTTTCTATTTGCCCATTGCTTTGTGGATACCTTGGTGATGTAAAAACATGCTCAAATTCCCATTGAATGGAAAACTCTCTGAAACGGGCGATCTGAAACTCTGGTCCATTGTCCGATACATTTATTTTAGGTATTCCCTGTTTCGAAAAGATTGATTTTAGACTTCTGATGACGTTTTCATCAGTTAAATCTCTTCAAATTAATCACAAGCTACTTTTGCCCATGGCATTTTCTCAATTCTGTGAGGAATCATAGGCTCTGGCTGTAGGGATTTTGAATATGTTAGACAGGTGTTGCAGGCGAGTATCATGTTTTGTATTTGCTTGTTCATACCAGGCCAATAGAAAGATAAATTTGCTCTTTCTATTGTTTTGGTAATGCCTTGGTGACTATTGCAGTGTAGTTTTGATAGAATTTTATTTCTCATACTACATATGGAACAATTAAACGGGTGTCTCTATATAAAAAACCTTTCATTTCAGTGATTTCATATTTGAACTTGAAAAATACTTTGATATTTTCGGGGACTTGTTTTATTTTCTTAGGCCAGCCCTCTAGAATTTGATGTAATAGTGTTTGTAAAAGAGAGTCGGCCTCAGTTTCTCTTAAGATTTCATCCCTCTTTTGTTTTGTAGTGTTTAAATTCATTTCGATCAAACATACTTGTTTTTCCATTTCATGTTTTCGTCAAATATTTTGTTTTCATAAGCTCTAGAGAGTGCATCAGCTGGTTTATACAGGCCGTTTCTTTCATGTGGTAACATTGCTATATTCTGAACCGTAATAGATACAAAGACGCTTAAATGGGAAAAAATGTAACTATTGTGGTGAGCAGTACATTGGTCAGAGAAAATCTACGGGGACTCTCGCCCTTCCCGACTTATACAGGGAAAAATAAAAATGCTGTTGTCACTGATGATGCTAGTTATTTTATATGAAACGTTATAAAAATCTCGAGTGTGATATACCACTGAATTGTAATTTTATCGCTCTATCAATATTTGTAATGAAATAGACAGGTCCGTATTTGAAAAAAAATAGTTGATGATGGCGGTGTTGACACGAAACGTTTGATTAAAAATTTATCGTTACGTAGTTCTAGTACATTTTGAATACAATAAAACTCTCCTTTTTCATTTTTTTATATTTTCTGAAATAACAATTCTATTCGTAAAAAACCGAAAACAGCATTTTTAGTTTTTCCTGTATAAGTCGAGAAAGGCGAGGGTTCCCGTAGATTTTCTCTGACCAATGTACTGCTCACCACAATAGTTACATTTTTACCATTTAATCGTCTTTGTATCTATTACGGTTTAGAATATAGCAATGTTACCACATGATAAAAGAAACGGCCTGTATACTAGATCGAAATCATATTTACGGAGTTGTACCAAGATTCTCTGTAATCTTGGAGGACACGAATTAATTGGTTTTTTAATGACACTTATTAAAGGTTTATGGTCCGTTTCAACAGTGAAGTGTTTAGAAAAGAGAACAAACTGTGAATAATGAGAGTATCTAGTTTGAGTTTCAGTGAATGCACGTGATACATGCGAACAGGGATAGCCTTCCTGTAAGAGAACTGCACCCATGCCACTTTTAGAGCTGTCTACCGATATTGTAACAGGGCCGGGATTCCGAAGTCACGATCGAACATGAATCGTGTCGTTTTCACGAATTTGACGATTCCGAGCCTATACGCCGATTGTATATGTATTGCAAATAGCCTACATTTTGACGATTAGTTGACGAAAAGTGGATTCCGAAGTGATGATTAGGCCTCAATGGTGTCGTCTAGACGATTTTGATGATTCCGAGGCTATATGACGATCGTAAATGTGTTGCAAATTGCCTACATTTTACGATTATTTGACGATAACTATTTTCTTGTCGTCAGTATATCTATCTTGGTCTGATATATGTGTTGCTCTTTTTATTAGTGGTCATTATTGCTTGTGTATTTGTTTCCATCCCGTTATTTACCTATGATCCATACTTCTGCAGTAGGGATTTTTTATTCAGAATGACTTTCAGAGCAACCCAAAAGTTTACTGGGAGATTACCCTGTTGAAAAAAATGGGGAATTCTTTCGAAGATTTCTGAGGGTTGTGCTCGTAAAGGTACAGCCGGTTGACGGAAACATTAACAACTAGTGTGTGCAGTAGTGTGTACATAACTGCAGTACAATAATTATTAATATTATTATAGAGTATTATACCTATCTAGTTCGGTATAGGTACCTATCCCGGTTTACTGCAATATCAAATTTATGCCAGTAATATAATTTATACACTGCAATGAAAGAAGAGGCTACTTCAAAAGTATTATATAGAGGTATAGGCATTGTTTAAATAATATTTAAACAATGGTATAGGTTACCTATTGCGATTACAAATTTCTTTATTTTTTATAATTGCTCCAAAAACAGCGGATGAATGATTACAGAAATAGTCAAGCAAATTGTCTAACAAATTCAGTGAAATTGTAGATAATCGGAAATTTCCAAACCTATAAATGCATTTCGACTTCTTAAACAATAAATAACAACGGTCACGATTATCTTTTCAACGTTAATTGGAATTGGTAGAGATAACTTGCTTATGTTTTCTGAATAGAACATTTACTTTATAGCATCCTACAAGTATGCGCAGTGATTACAAATTTCTGACAGCAAACTTGCAGAGTAGGTATATGAAAGTTGTAACAAACGTGCACTTATTTAATACATTTGCAATTTCAGTACAATACCTCTCCTCTTGTTACTCTTGTTTAGATTCAAGGAAACCTTAGGCAAAGAATATATGTAGATATTCTACGATCATGTTACCTCCATTTTCATCAAGTACCGAGAATACCCGACGATTACTTCTTGTCGTCTGAAGTTCGAATCGTTGATCGTTCGTTCGTTCGTGATCGAATCGAAAGTTCGGAATCCCAGGGCAGGTTTTTTAATGTCAAAATATTTTATACAAGGACTTTTACAAAGTATTTCTTTCAATTTTTGAAATGCCTTCTCTTGGCTTTCACCCCATGGGAAAACTGTATCTTTTTTAATAAATTTCCTGAGGGGAGCCGTCTTTTCGCTCAAGTTAGGGATAAAACGACTCAAATATGTCAAGACACCTAGAAATCTTTGAATTCCAGTTACGTCTTGAGGCCTAGGCATATTTTTCAAAGCCTCGACCTTAGTTTCGTCAGGTTTAAGACCTAATGCAGTTATTTCAAAACCCATAAATTTCACTTCTTCAAGTCCAAAATTACATTTTTCTTTATTGAATTTTAAATTAAATTTTTCAGCTCTGTCAAGTACCAATTTTAATTTCTTATCATGATCCACTTTATCAGATCCTGCAATGATAAGGTCACCAATAAAAATTTTAACTCCTTTGATGTCGTTAAATATTTCTTGCATTCTCTCTTGATAAACCTCTGGGGCGCTTGTCAGGCCATATGGAAGGCGTAAAAATTTGTATCTTCCAAAGATAGTGGAGAAAGTGCATATTTTAGCGCTTTCTTCGTCCAATGGTACTTGTAAAAAACCTTGAGTGCAATCCAAGGTACTGAAATACTTAGCCCCTTCGAACTCCTCTGTCAGAGTTTCTAAAGTAGGTGATGTAAAAAAATGCCTCTTAATATGAATGTTCAAATCCTTTGGATCTATACATAACCTGGTTGGCCTGTTTTTTTCCTAACTATTACCAAAGGATGGACCCATTCCGCTCTTTCTGAGGACTTCTCTATAATCTTTTGCATTTCTAACTTGTCTAGCGCTTTCTTAAGATCATCACGAATAGCAAATGGCACAGTCCTAGTAGCGTGAACCACTGGCTCTGCACCATCTTTTAGTTCTATTCGATATGGTTTCTCTAGACATCCTATACCTTCAAATAAATGTTTATATTTACTCAAAAGCACAGAAGTACTGTCTGTTGTATGAATTCCGTTAATTCTTTCAATTAAGTTCAATTCCAAACATGAATTTAGACCCAAAATAGGGCAGCTTTCGGTTTTTACTACATAGAACACCAGGCTAACTGATTCATTATCTTTATACTTGCATTTTAAACTGACTTCTCCCAAAACTTTCAGCTGATCATTAGTATATGAAATTAATTTTACCTTGGTTGACTTTATTTTGCCAAAATCATACTTCATGTTTCCCAGAACTTTTTCAGGCATGACATTTACTATAGCACCAGTGTCTGATTTAAATTTGACTGAATGATTTTCTACTTGCAGTTCCACAGCCCATGATTCTCCACTGGAAATCCCTCTACCATCCACAGCGTGTATAGACTCTAAAAGTACAAATGCTGTATCGTCATAATATGAGCTAGGCTCTTCGTCAATGACATGGATATTTTTATTAAGATATTTTTTCAGCTTGCAGCATGAAGAAAAATGATTCAATTTATAACAATTTTTGCATGTTTTCCCATAAGCTGGACATTTACCTCATGCTTATAAGAACATTTTGGCAATTATTTTTAAATCCCAAATTATTTTGATTTTTACAAAACTGTTTTTGTGACCTCTGAGACCCATTGGCTATAGTATATTGTAGTAAAACTGCACTAACTAATTTTCCTAATTTATTTAAAACACTATTTACAACAATTATTCACTAAACGTTTACTATTTCAATTTATTTTTATTGTGGCTATCTATCTGCGAACACTGGAACTGTAACTCACTCTCCATTCTGCCTGTCCCGCTTATATACTCCCAAGCAGTTTCCATTCACGGCTCTCGAATATTCAGGAGTATAGAACATTTCATCTAGATGGCTCTTCGAATAGTATCGAACAATCGATTATTCCAGCTTGTTCTCGGCGATGCGTACGCCAGCAGATATGCAGTTGTAGTTGAACGAGGATGCATAATTAATAAGATCAGGGCCGGTCTCGGGGCCGGTCTCGAAATCGTTACATTGCCCCCTTCTTAAAGACGTTTCGCCCCGAAACGTCATTCTTGGAGTGTGAAGATATCTGCAAGATTCTCCATGTCTGCACCTGGACGTTCGATGGAAGTAGCACTCCACAGTCTTCAAGTTGGGTCGAGGAGGATGGTTGCAGCACACCAGAATTTTGATGCCGCTGGATCTGAATATTGTCTCCAACATGCTTCTTATAACTCTCCAGTCCAGCCCATCAAGCCCACAGGCCAATTTTGGGATTGCCAGGTCTACAATATTCTGGTCCAGCATCGTGTCTCTCAATCTCGTAAGGCTCTTCCAAACATCTTCATAAGACGGCTTATCTCGAGAACGCTTCTTGGTGACCAGATAGTAGATGTTTCTCTGGCCTTTCCTCAGCTGTAACATCCCTTCAACTTCCGGGTTCTGTTCTCTCAGTTCCTGGATTCGACCGAACTTCTTGGAGAAAACTACTGCAATGCCTCTGGACATTTGGAGATCTTCTGCCACACAGTGAGCTAACGCGTAATTGACAGGCACATTGAAAAGATCTCGTGACTCCTCTCAGGTTACCCCATATTGAACTTTCTGTCCGTTCGAGTACAGGGACATGAACCTCTGAAACGTCATTTCGTCCTCCGGTGATCTGACGGTGCGGACTTGATCGTGGTTTCCGGCGTAAGGGGACAACCTATTGAAGTGGACTACCCTAGGTTTTCCTCGTGGTGGCTTATATATGCGGTAGACGAGGTCGTTTATCCTTTTCATGATCTTATATGGACCTTCCCACGAGTTCCGAAGTTTCGGTGATAGTCCACGGCGACGTTTAGGGTTGTATAGCCAGACAAGGTCACCTGTCTGATATCCAACCAGCATCCGCCTTGATGTCGTCGGTCTCCTTCATTCTGTCGCTGGCACTCTGGATGTTCAAACGGACCCGTTCATGGATGTCGTCCATTCTCTGTCGCAGTTTGCTGACGTAGTCATATCCCGCAGTGTCTTGTCCTGGTGGCGTCCCAAACTTCAGGTCACATGGAAGTCGCAGCTCTCGGCCCATAATAACACTTGCAGGGGTTTGGCCGGTTGACTCATGAACTGCGGAACGATACGCCATCAGGAACAGATGGAGGTACTGGTCCCAATCCTTCTGGTGGTCAGAGACTACCTTGGACAGGTGGCGGTTTATCGTCTTATTCATCCGCTCCACCATTCCATCGGACTGCGGATGTAGAGCTGTGGTCCTCGTCCTCGGATGTTCAGCATCTGACACATCTCCTGGAACAGGTTTGACTCGAAATTCCTGCCTTGATCCGAATGCAGTTCTAACGGAACACCGAAGCGACAAATCCACTCCTTCACCAAGACGTCGGCAACGGTGATGGCTTCTTGGTTGGGCAGGGCATAGGCTTCGGCCCACTTGCTGAAGTAATCCATCGCCACAAGGATGTACTTGTTTCCGTGTTCAGATTGTGGGAACGGGCCAGCGATGTCAATGGCGATCCTTTCGAATGGGCTGCCCACATTGTACTGGCGCATCGGGGCCTTAGGTCTTGTTCGAGGCCCATTACTGGCAGCGCATACAGCACATTTTCTGCACCAGTCCTTGACGTCAGCTCGACAATTGGCCCAGTAGAACCGTTGCCTAACTTTCTGGAGGGTCTTCGTCACTCCCAGATGTCCTCCGGTGACCCCATCATGGATTTCTCGGAGCACTTCCTGTCTTCTGCTCCTGGGAACTACTACTTGACGTCTTTCTTCCCCGCCATCCTCCGACTCCAACACACGCTTCAAGACTCCATTGTCTAAGGTGAAGGAGTTCCATTGGGCCCAGTAAGTTTTAACGACTGGAGAACAACTGGCTATTTCCTGCCACGACGGTCTTCGATCACTCTTCTTCCAGCCAATGACTAAACCAAGATCTGGATCTTTCTCTTGGTCTTTCTGGATCTTGTGGTCATTCCAGTTACCATCGATCGCCGTGGTTCTGCAGAGTGTCGACTCCTTTTCCTCTGTTCGTCGGCAGTGCGAACAGTCGTCTGGACATGGTCTTCGCGATAGGGCATCCGCATTCTTATGGCTGGTCCCCGCCCGATGTTCGATCTCAAAGTCGAATTCCTGGAGCCTCTCAATCCAGCGTGCCACTTGACCCTCGGGATTCTTAAACTGTAGGAGCCATTTGAGAGCTGCATGGTCAGTTCTCAGTAGGAATCTTCGTCCATACACGTACTTGTAGAAGTGCTCAACTCCCTTGACAACAGCCAACAGTTCCCGCCTGGTGACACAGTAATTCCGCTCCCGTTTACTGAGGGTCTTGCTGAAGTAACCGATGACCTTCTCTTGTCCTTCTTGGATCTGAGACAGGACAGCTCCAAGTCCCACGTTACTGGCGTCCGTGTCCAGAATGAATTTCCCGTCTGGAAGGGGGTAGCTCAGGATTGGTGCGTTGATCAAAGCTCCTTTCAACTTCCTGAATGAATCTTGGCATTCATCTGACCACTGGAACTTTGTTTGTCCTTCCGTGAGCCTGGTCGGTGGTTTTGCGATGTTAGCAAATCCCAGCACGTATCGGCGATAGTAAGTGCACAAGCCAAGAAAACTTCGAAGCTGGTGAATGTCTTTCGGAACGGGCCATTCCTTAACAGCTTTGATCTTCTGCTCATCTACTGCCACTCCTTTCCCAGAGACAACGTGGCCGAGATAACGTACTTCTTTTTGAAACAGATGACATTTCTTGGGGCTCAGTTTCAGTCCGGAGCTTCTCAGTCGCTGAAATACCTCTTCCAAGTTTTTCACATGGTCCTCGAATGACCTGCCAACCACAATAATGTCGTCGAGATACACCAGACACGTCTTCCATGATAGTCCTTTCAAAACCGTCTCCATCAATCTTTCGAACGTGGCTGGAGCATTGCAGAGGCCGAATGGCATAACTGTAAACTGCCATAATCCGGAGCCGATGGTAAAAGCTGTCTTTTCTCGATCTTCCTGGGCCAGTTCTACCTGCCAGTATCCGCTCTTCAAATCTAAGGTCGAGAAAATCGTAGATCCAGCCAGCGTGTCTAGCGTGTCGTCTATCCTTGGGAGAGGGTAGCTGTCCTTTTTCGTCACGTTGTTTAGTTGACGGTAGTCTACGCAAAACCGTGTTGATCCATCTTTCTTCTTCACCAACACGACTGGAGAGGACCAGGGACTGTCGGATGGCTCGATGACTCCGTCTTTCTCCATGTCGCAGACTATTTTGTCAGCCTCCTCCTTTTTGGCGAGAGGAAATCTTCTGGCTGATTGCCTGATTGGTCGGGCATTTCCAGTATCTATCTTGTGCTGAACCACCTTTGTTCTACCGCGTCTGCCTACTCCGGTATCGAAGATGTCCTGATACTTCCTGACTAATTCTCTCAGATTAGGCTTCTGTGCTGGCCCCATGTCCTTGGACGAGATAGCAACCAACTTCTCCAATTCTGCTGGCATGTTACTGGCTTGGCTAACAGTGCCACGTACACTCCTGATTACAGAGGAAATTGACGAGCAGTGCCCCAAAATCGTTCCCTTCTTCAAGGTCA
The DNA here is from genome assembly GCA_958502065.1 of Chrysolina americana. NCBI lineage: Eukaryota > Metazoa > Arthropoda > Insecta > Coleoptera > Chrysomelidae > Chrysolina > Chrysolina americana. The sequence continues at coordinate 37,095,818 of OY293416.1, read as the reverse complement.
CCGGGTAATAATTGACATTCATTACCCTTACTGGCACAAATTTATCAGCACGCAACAAGGTTTTTCCTAGTGCAATTCCTCGTCCAATTTTCTCATCATGTAGCTTGGGCTCGAACATCACCACGTTTCCACTGCTCGCACCTCCATCCAGGCGAGCCTCCAAAATGGTTTCAGCCCTCTCCGGTACGCTTACGTCTTCAGCCAGCAGAACTCGAACCATTTCTTCATTTCTCCCATGAAGTACCAGCCCTTCTCCGTTCACACGAAGGACGCCGTCTTTAAAATTCAGCTCGAATCCTCTGGAATTCATGATGTCCATTCCTATAATTGCATCATCCTCGATATCCGCTACAAGAGCCCGATGTTTCACTTCAGTGCTGCCCAAAGTCAGTTCAATTGGAAGTTCACCATACACAGTTGTCGGCTCTCCAGTTGCTGTGCGTAGCTTCCAATTCGACGATTCAATTCTTGCCGGTGTTTTGGCAAATGTAGGTCCAAGGATTGTCCTAGTCGCACCCGTATCAAGGAGCATGGTGCGAGGCTCGTTGTTAATGAGACCGTCTACGAAGACCCCTTTGTCTTGTCTTTGAAGTACAGCGACATATGCATTATTGACTGGGGCTTGTTGGATACGGGCTGACGATTGCTCCTTCTTGACCTTCATCGTTGATATCGATTTTTTCAATGTTGGACATTTGCTACGCACGTGCCCGAGTTCTCTACAATTTCGGCATCGTATCAGTCTTCTCTCAGGCACAACTTCCTTCAGCAATTTTCGCATCACAGCTTCGATATTAGCGGGCTCCTGTGGCTGTGGATCTTCCTCAATCATCCGTACTCTACTCTGGCTTTTGCAGGATTGTTTTGCTGCTTCGAATTCCAGAGCGCGTGCCAATGCATCCACGAGATGTGCGGGGCGAGCTAGTGTTAGGGCTTGCCGGGTTTCCTGGTCACGAAGTCCATCCAAAAATGCTTGGACCGCTAGTCGCTCCATTACATTTTCTGGTGTAGCTGGGTACGCAAGACGAACCAAACGTGCAATATCTGCTTCAAATTCTTGCAACGACTCGCTTGATTTCTGGCATCGGTTTTTCAGCTGTGAGTGATATACGTGTTCAAGGTGGGCTTGGCCATAGCGAAGTTCCAAGTGTTTTACCAGCTCTTCATAGTCTTCCTGTTGTTGGGCGGTGAGCGTTTGTAAAATATTTTTTGCTTCGCCACGCAGTGCCAGTGTCAATGCTAAAGCTTTTTCCCCAGCATTCCATCCATTTGCTTTGGCAGCAGCTTCGAATTGTCGGTGGTAGTTTGACCATGGAGTATTTCCGTCGAACTGAGGCGGTTTCAATGAGAGCTTTCCTGGTTCCCGAACTGACTTGAAATCTTTGATGTCTTTATGAACTTCCTCCAAGTTAGTACTCAGATCCGGCATTGAAATTCTGTTGGAAATTTCTGGAATGTGCACAGAATACATTCGCTTTTCTAGCTCACTAAATTTTTCCTTTATCTCATCGTGGAGCGTTTCCTTAATTTTTTTCATTTCTTCTTCCATTTCATCTTTGATTTTCTCCATCTCTGTTTCAACAGTTCCCATTCTTTCTTCCAACCGATTCGCCATACTGCAAACTTCTTCTTTCAAGCTTCTCGAATTTTCTAGAAGCTCTTCTCTCAAATTCTCCGAGCTTTCTAGAAGCTTCACTTCTAAATTTTTCGAATTTTCGTGAAGCTTTTCTTCCAGGCTCTTCACATTTTCTTGAAGTTCCTCTTTTAGACAATTCGAATTTTCTAGAAGTTCTTCTTTCAGGCTGACCGAGTTTTCTAGAAGCTTTTCCTCCAGACTCTTTGAATTTTGTAGAAATTTATCTTCAAGACTCACCAAATTTTGTTGAAGTTCCTCCTTCAAACTCACAGAATTTTGTTGAAGTTCCTCCTTCAAACTATTCGAATTTTCCAGAAATTTATCTTCCAAGTTTATCGAAGTTTGTTGGAGTTCGTCTTTCAGAGACTTAGTAGTTTCTTCGAGTTTATTCATTATGGAACTCAAATCAATTCCAGAAACTTCGAATAAGAACGTTTCGGGGTCTTCTCCTTCTTCAATCAGTCCATCTGCAAGTCTTTTCTGGAGTACGACCTTCTTTCCAGTTGTTTCTAACTCACGCTCCTCTAACTCTTGCTTTAATTCACTAACTTTAAGGTCAACTAGGTGAACTCTCCTGGGAAACATTTTGTCTCTTATTGTCTTTACCGAGATATAAGTCTATTATTTATTTCACACACAGTTTTCAGTTTATTGTCCCGCGACGCGCAAAACTGTCCACTTTGCACTCAAATGTTCAACGGGTCACTAACTGTTAGGCGCGATAAATGTCTATCAGTTTTTCAACGCGACGAACACTTTAACACTTATTTATTTTAAACATCCCACTTCTGACACCAATTGTAGTAAAACTGCACTAACTAATTTTCCTAATTTATTTAAAACGCTATTTACAACAATTATTCACTAAACGTTTACTATTTCAATTTATTTCTATTGTGGCTATCTATCTGCGAACACTGGAACTGTAACTCACTCTCCATTCTGCCTGTCCCGCTTATATACTCCCAAGCAGTTTCCATTCACGGCTCTCGAATATTCAGGAGTATAGAACATTTCATCTAGATGGCTCTTCGAATAGTATCGAACAATCGATTATTCCAGCTTGTTCTCGGCGATGCGTACGCCAGAAGATATGCAGTTGTAGTTGAACGAGGGTGCATAATTAATAAGATCAGGGCCGGTCTCGAAATCGTTACATTATTGTGCAACAAGTGCAGAAAAGTGCTAATTTCTCACGAGTTTGAAAAAGTTGCGGCACGAGCGCAAGCGAGTGCTGCAATTCAAACGAGTGAGAAATTGCATTTCTGCTCGTGTTACACACTATACTTTTTCTACAACACCCTTTTTGCTAAAAATAATACTATACTATAAACTGTTTGTATGCATTTTCATATTTTCCTCTTGAAGTTGAAGGTAGGAAATTCAATTACAATGAATTAACTTGTTCTCTTAGTTATGGCGGAGTATTTTCAATTTCAGAACTGTCGCTATCCATTTTAGTTCAATCTCATTAAAAAATGACGGGACAAGAATATTTTACGGATATTTTATGCTTGACGTTTGTTGACGTTCCAATGATTCGATAGATGTTGCTCCGTTGCCTAGCAATGGATAGTGTGTATGTGGGTATTTGAGACAGCAGTAGTGATGTCTATAATTTTTGTTCAAAATATTATGAATTTGTATGACAATTTCCCTCATATTATATAAACCAATAGACTTTGTCTATTCATTCTTGAAGTTGCCTGATCGAATATCCCTTCGAAATGCAGAATTTTCAAAATATACTTTCACCTTGCTGTCATGAAAACTGTATTGATTAGAAATTAGGTACTGAAAAATTTTGGCACAGAAATGTTACTTTGTGGCACAGAAATGTCACTTTGCGGCACACTAATGTCAAATTTCAATTATTGTGAGAAATAATCATGTTTGCGAACGTAAAACTATGCAGAAAAGCATGTTTTGGAGTGTGGTTGTAGAAAAAATTATTTTCATCACATCTTCCTGCCCTGGGATTCCGAACTTTCGATTCGATCACGAACGAACGATCAACGATTCGAACTTCAGACGACAAGAAGTAATCGTCGGGTGTTCTGGGTACTTGATGAAAATGGAGGTAACATGATCGTAGATCGAAGAAAATAAGAAGAAATGAAAAAATTAAGTAGCATTAACGTCTGTAATTGAATTTAAAATCCAGAATAAGTTTTTAGAATAGCAAACGGGAAGATGAAAATTAGAACTGAATTAAAAAAATGTGGACCAACCGGGATTCGAAGTCGGAACCTTTTGGTTCGATTGGAAATTTTCTGCAAATATCTACCTAGATGACATTATTCTTGGACGATTCGACTGTAATAATTGATTCCCAAAAAAATCGTCTGGTGATTTCGGTACTCGATCACTCAACACAATAAAATGAACATGGAACGGGAAGATGATGAATTAAACCGCATTAAACATAAAATTCTGAATTGATTATTGACATAATCTCTATATTCTCAATATTTTTTATTCAATCTGCTAGTTTTTTGTGATTTTAAATATACATTATTAGTTGAAGGAGTCCACAGAATTGATTGAACATTTTATTTTGGGAAGGAAATTCATTTCTTGAATGTTTGTTCTTGCTCTTCTACCTTGTATAGGTAGGTACCTAAGGTTTCCTTGAATCTAAAAAAGAGTAACAAGAGGAGAGGTATTGTACTGAAATTGCAAATGTATTAAATAAGTACAAGTTTGTTATAACTTTCATGTATCTACTCTGCAAGTTTGCTGTAAAAAATTTGTAATCACTACGCATACCTGTAGGTATCCCACTAAACAATTTAAAATTGCTGCAAATTTGCAGCAAAATTTGTTTTGTGAGTGTAAACTTTACATTTAACTGCCAGCAAGTTATCTCAGAGATGGCATCTTCCTCTCCTATAACTTACAAAAGTAAACTTGTATTTTGCGAGTTTACAGACAACTTGATGTAATTATAAATGATGTTACCAGGAAGTATGCTTGAAATGATATGAAAACTTGTACACAATTTATAGACAACTTCTATAAAAGTCTACAAAACATTACTGAAAATATCATGTGAATTAATTGAGAATTGCTGAGAAAGTTGAGAGTGAGCCGACAGCAATATTGATTTATTTTCATTGTAAATCTAGGGAATGTCTACAACAAAAATGTAGTAAGTGGGAAACCAGTTATGGAAGGAGTCATTCACAATTTACATCAGATTTCTGTTTTGTGGGTAGGTGCCTGGTTATACAGGGTGTTTCATAATTGAATGCTGATCCTTAAGAGCGATAAACCTTGGATGATTTTGAGGAAATTTCTTCATATGAACACACGCCCAAAACTGCTTTATTTCTGAGATACAGGGTGTTGAAATTCAACAAAAAAAATCAGTTTTTCTCGAATTTCTCAAAGTATTTTTTTTTCAATTTTGGAACATGCAAAGTACGCATAAAAATACATTTTTTCCAAGATGAAGGATTTTTTAGTTTTCATCGGTGGCGTCCCTGATGTTAACATGCTCTACAATATTTTTAATCAAAATTGTCTTCTATTTTCTCATAAAAATGGTCTCCAGTCTTTTTTTCGTCCGGCGAAAGGTTTCCAATTTAATTAATAAAATGCATAGATTTGCTTCCCTATGCGATTTTTTTCTCATAGTCTCAAAGAATGCATTTTATTTTTTTAATCGAAAACCGTCTGCAGGACGAAAAAGTCCGAAGACAATTTTTAACAGAAGATAGAGGACAATTATAAAACAAATATTTATTTAAAAAAAAAACAGTGGCGTATCATTATTTTGATTACAAACTTCAACACCCTGTATCTCAGAAATAAAGCAGTTGAGTAACAATAATGTTCATATGAAGAATTTGTCTTATAATCACTCAAGAATTATCGCCCATTAGGATCAGCATTCAATTATGAAAGATCCTGTACATATTTGTATCATGAAAGGTTCACAATGCAAAAAAAAATTATTTCCCCTCTGAAACCTGCATATCCAAAAGTACTAAAGGAAACGCCAAGATGTGACTTTGATGTTTATTTAAACGATACTAAAATTTAGGCAAAATACGAACCAACAAAAATTATACGAAATCAAAAATTTTTAATGAAAAAGAAAGAACATTCCATTCAAATATGTTTCACAAAGACAATTATGGCTCAAATGTTTGTGACTGTATCATATTATTACAAAAATGGCATTGTTTATTATCTCACCCAATGCAAGTCCAGTTATAAAAGTACCATCGGTGAACGTATCAAATGTATGGAAATTTTTCAACAATTACTTATGTTATCATGTGGCATTATGTACATTCAATGTGTTTTGCAAGCATAAACAAGTTTAGGCTTATGTAGATCTTTTATACTTTCTTGTCCAATGCATAGTAATATTCGAATGAGTCCTTATATAGCGATTTTCCCACTTATCACACAATCTTCATTAATTTTGTAGGCAGGTCTTCACATCACTCTTTTACATACAGTTGCTACTTTAATTCTTAAATATTTATTTCTTCTACCTAGAACATATCAAACAAATATGACAGATTTCATTAATGAATGTTTAGAAAGAATGCTTAAACAAGTCTCAATTAACGATACTTCAAAGAGAAAACTTCAATCATACCGAGAAACTATATTTAGTCAAGATATTGAGTTACATTCATGTTCACTACTTTTTAGTACTTATTAGTATCACAGCTGCTATTAATCTGGGATTCTTTTCAAGGATAATTTTAAGTTGCTATTGTACCAATAATAAACACAAAATATTTAAATTGCTATTTAATGGGATTCTTAGAAAAAAGGACCAAGCAAATTCTAAGGAAATATAAAAAAGAACATAAAAAATACAAAAATATCGAATAAAAAATATCAATAACAAAACAATAAGTATTAATAACAAAAACAATAAAAAAACAAAAGTATTTTTCTTGCAAGGAAAAAAAATATTTATTTAGAAAATGACTTAATAAGAATTTGTCATGTTTTGCCTGGTGAAACGTGTTTTTGCGTACTGGAACCATATCATAACGTTTTTCTCAAAATAGCTATCATCCATGTCAGGAAACAAAACATAAACAGTCTCTGAAAAAAAAATATATATATATACACAGATAAATCACTCATAGCTGGAAGTAAATGAAATTATTGAATTATTTTTTCTTCAACTATGGCTGCATAACTGAACTTTTTATTATAAACTATAATTCAGTGTACCCATATGATTAATGAAAATAATTTGAAACAACTTGAACATGAAGGGGAATTATTCGATTTGATTGGAGAGAATTCATCTAATAGTGGATTGAAATTATTTATAAACTCACTTTTAATGATTTCAATTATTTTTAGATCAGCAACTTTCAGGTTTTCCCTTTTGCCCGTCCAACAACAGAACTGTCCAACATAATTGGAGAACACTTTCTCTAGGCACCTTTGAATATTGGCTTTACTGTTTACTCCACCCACATGGCGCAGGAAATTGTACTGCAGTGAAACCACCATCATCAATATGTAATTATAACTAAGTAAAATTGTATTCTTACGAATACTTTGGAAGCTACTTCATTGGTTTTCAATACATCCTCAAATTCCAAGAGATCACTGTCTTCTTTGAATGGAATTGGGAGTGAATATTCATTTCCACTCAGATCAACTGAACGTTGTATCTTGATGGTAGTTTCCATGTTATCAATTTTTTCTGACAGATTATTCTGCTGGATTCTGAGAGTTTGAAGAATTTCATAATTTTTTCTAATTTATATAAAATGTCACCAGTTTGTTTTCCAGAATCATCTTCTTGTGTAAATACAACTTCGACTCTTTCAATCAATTCTTCAAAATCTCCATTATTGTCCAATTTGGAATCACTTTCCACAATAAATGAATAAGAGGAATTTCTTTGATTTTCACTCTCCGATTCTTGCTCTACATGAAAAAAAAAAAGATTGTTGCGTTTTCCTGAAGAGGATAAAATAAAAAGAAGAATGTGAATGCCATACTTATTGACAAGTTGTTTCAAAATAGATGGTATCACAGAACAGACATTTCATCACTATTCTTACTTGAAAACTTACCTTCCAAGATGGTAGGTGGTGGGGAAACAGAGTCATCCCTGTATTTCCTGTTTTTTATCCTTTTTCTCTGACTGTTTTCTTGAGATGATTCACTATCAGAATTAATCTTCTTTTTTTCATGAAAAAGGGCCTCAGTATAGGTTGCTGAAAAATAGATACATCTGTATTACGAATCAGCCACTTGTATGAATAAATCTTACCATATTTTCCCAAAAGGGAAATATTTTTAAGTACTATCCAATCTTCTTGTGGTTCGTTATTTTTCATGATTTCTTTCCTTTCTTTGCCTTTCCTTGGTGGCCACAAACAAGTTTTTTCTTCTATATTCATCCACCTTAATGGTGCACTGGATACATATAGAATGTTGTCTATCTCAAATTCAATGACCCCATATATAAACTAGAAAACAATACATAATTCATATAAAAGAAATTTTTGGGAAAGCAACATCAATGGAAAAACTGTTCAGTCCTTTATCTTACCTTTCTGGTACAAATAATTTAATAATTTTGAGTGAACTGTAGGGATTAGGAAAAAAACAGGAATGACTTTAAATAAAGAGCCTTGTTTTCTGAAATAGGTATTAGAATATTTTATTTTGCATCTTTAAAAAATATTTAGAAGTATACAGGTTGTCCCAAAAACGTGCGAAAAAACAAAATTGTTTTTCAAATTAAACACCATATTATAATTTATTTTAGAGCTAAATTTTAAATTCAATAGAACCTAAATACTGTTAAACAGTCGTTTCTATAAAAATTAATAGCTTGTAATGTCAGAACTATGAAAGCTGGGTAAATATAGCAGTAAACAGACCAATAAAATAATAAGTAACTTGTCAGAGAAAGAGTTTTTCAAGAAAGTTCCTTCCGTCACACATTTGGTGCACCCATGATATGCATTATGTCCCTTGACACACAAAACAAATGATTTTGCTGGAGCATCAAGAATAAATTTTGAAATTTTCAATTGAAATATCTTTTGTTTGAATATTATTCCTGTTTTTTCAATTTCCTGGTATTCTTTTATTAGGTGATTTAAAAGTTCTGATGGATGATTTGGTTTATGTGAACCATGATATATACCTATAATGAATGGCTGGTTAAAGTTTTCTATATTCATACTACCCAACACCGGCCAAAACTGACTGTTTGAACTTTTGGTTAGAGGTAGGCCATCAATATTAATATCTATAGATAAAATATCAGAATCAATGTTCTCACACAGTTCAATAGCATAATGAATACCTCTGGAAAGACCAAAATGATAGTACTGACCATCATCGTAAGTGGTTAAATTATCTTTCGTGAGCATTGTAATGTTCGTTTGCATCAGAGTCTTACAATCAGAAGGTAAATTCTTGTACTCAGACTTATCTCTACTTTCTTTAAAATTTTCAGCAGTTTGTTGATAGATGTTTGAGATATGTGGCAAGTTATTGCCCACTGAGCAAGATCTTCATACAATGATTTAGAATCATTAGGTTCTTGTGAGTCATACTGGTGGTATGAGAAAGTATTGCCAAGAGCATTTGAGGAAAGTTCAGGTGAATTGGAGTTTGGGTCACAAGGAAGGAATTGATGGAGAATAGTGGAACTCATATCTGCAGTTGTCGGTGTTGTTGTCGAAGTATGATTTGGTATAATTTGCGTATTGCTAGATGGGTTATAATTTCCAAATGAAACTCTCTCCCTCACAATTTGTCTCAAATAACGTTTGTTCATTTTGGAAAACTTTTTTTTGTGGACTCTCTGTAATTGATGAAAGAAGTACTCATATAAGACAGAATAAAAATATAAAATTGTCAACACAATTTGGACAAAATAGTTTTGGTGCATGCAGAAGGAAATAAATATTATGTAGCTGACATCAAGCAAAGTATTTTTTATTAATATGATTATCTGACAAGCGCTTGTTAGCTTACAGGCTAACAGACAGCTAGCAGTTTTTATTCAAAGGCGTATACATTCAATCATTGGAATTTTTTGTTTAGCTAGGGTCACAGACCTCAAGTGGAAATTTTGTAATATCAAACTGACAATAAAACCAAACAAGGTATGAAGGAGCGTTGTTTTTTACTACTCACAGCTTTGCAGTCTTTTTCTCAGCTTGATCTTTTCAAATTTTACTGATAAGGGGTCTATGGCATGTTCACTGATATCATTTTACAGAAAATTATGTGGATTTATACAGTATCAAGGAACAAGTAGAGCAATTGTAAATTAAGGTTAACAAAGATTACATACATCCACTTGTTGTTTTGGAATTTTCTTGGAGCATAAAAATATAATACTTTAAGAAGTTATTGCTTCACTTACCATTTCTGCTGTTGTCTTCAATATCGTCGTGGTATTTGGGAAAATAAATGTTAATGTTTGGGCCAAGAACAATAAACTATCAGCAGGCGGGAAAAGAAAAGCACTACGTAACCTAACCTAAAAATTGCGCCAAAACGCCATGCGCATGCGATCGCCCTTCTGGAAGTACGGGCCACAGCATAGGTACGGGCGATCTGAATTCTTGCTGGTGATGTTAATTCGAATTAAAAATAATCGATAATATGATTATTGAAATAATCGGCGTAATCCGATTATTGTTTTCGGAGAATTCGAATGAAAAATAACCTGACTGCAGTACTGTCAATTGTCATTTGTCAATAATCTGCCTTATGAACTTAGCCGGCCCGGCAAATTCAAAATATAGACTTAATTGATCCACAGATCTTTAGAGGTCTGTAAATTGATCTGAAACCAATAAATAATGAAGTAAATTGCATTATTTGGTAAATTAACAACATTCTCAATTTACAAGTGACAAGTGGCAACTGACAAGTAACATGACAGTTATATGTTATTGTTCATAGTTCTGTGATTACAGATTACACGACACGACTTGAGATACTTTCCTGTCTGTTTGGAATATTCGCCTCCACTCCACTCGTGAATCAGTGAAAATTGCACGTGGAAGTTTACCACAAGCTCTCATATTCAAGTTTTAGTAAAATATTCATTTTGAAAATTACAGTAAATTCATATTTGTAAATTTTACGAAGAAAGATTGTAGTGAATTTTCAATTGAAAACTGAAAAAAACAGATTTACAGTAAACGTACTTCAAGCTTGCAGAGATACATTACAATTGTAATAAACATTCATACTTGCTGCAATATGTTGTAATTTCCAATGTTTAGTGGGATGCTATAAAGTAAATGTTCTATAGCTATTTTTATTCAGAAAATATAAGCAAGTTATATTAGGGGCAAGTTTTCATGATAGGTAGGTGTACCTCTACCAATTCCAATTAACTTTGAAAAGATAATCGTGACCGTTGTTTATTGTTTAAGAAGTGGAAATTTCCAGTTGTCTACAATTTCATTGAATTTGTTAAACAAATTTCCTGTCTATTTCTCTAACTATTCATCCGCTGTTATTGGAGCACTTAAAAAATAAAGAAATTTGTAATCGCAATAGGTAACTTACCTCTATAATATAATACCAAAGAATATCTAAATATATTCTTTGACAATTCTTTTGAAGTAGCCTCTTCTTTCATGGCAGTGTATAAATTATATTACTGGCATAAAATTTGATATTGCAGTAAAGCGGGATGGGTACCTATACCTACCTAGATAGGTATAAATACTCTATAATAATATTAATAATTATTGTACTGCAAATATGTACACTACTCCTATTATTATCATTATAAGAAATTTCGTTAATTGTTAATTTATATCTTAGGAATCCATTCTCGCATATTGTTGGTTCGAGTAATTATGTGTTACATTTTTTGTTGAAATTCAATTCAAAGGAATACGTACATGCGGTGCATACTTATTTATATATCATTATTTCCAAAAATGATTGCAACGGTTGTAACAATATTAAAAAATTGTTAAAAAGAATTCCCCATTTTTTTCAACAGGGTAATTTATTCGCCACTTAGCTATGCTCTTTTCCCCATGAAATTCATTGTCAACTCCCAGTAAAATTTTGGGTTGCTCTGAAAGCCATTCTGAATAAAAAAAACCTACTACAGAAGTATGGATCATAGGTAAATAAAGGGATGTAAACAAATACACAAGCAATAATGACCACTAAAAGAAAGAGCAACACATATATCAGACCAAGATAGATATACTGACGACAAGAAATAGTTGTCGTCTATATTCGTAAAATGTAGGCAATTTGCAACACATTTACGATCGTCATATAGCTTCGGAATCATCAAAATCGTCTAGTCGACATCATTGAGGCATAATCGTCACTTCAGAATCCACTTTTCGTTATCTAATCGTCAAAATGTAGGCTATGCTATTTGCAACACATATTCGATCGGCTTATAGGCTCGGAATCGTCAAATTCGTGAAAACGACACGATTCATGCTCGATCGTGACTTCGGAATCCCGGCCCTGGATAATAACGCTTGTTCTTCTTAACCTGATCCACTTGCACTGGAGAGGAAGAAGCATTGGTGATAAATTTATTTTTTTCTTTCACACTTTGACTGGTGACACATATTTTTATTGCAACATCCAGTTCCTGGCAATCTGCTTGTAATAGTTTTTCACGTAACGCCTCCGACCGAATACCAGAGATCATGACATCTCAGATTAAACTCTCACGAACATTAGATAGTTCACAAGACAGAGATAAACCTTTCAGCTCTATTATATATTGTTCCAAGTCTGAAACTCTGTTTGCTCCGAAGTGAGGAATTTGTGACGTTCGTATGTTAGGTTCTTCTTTTCAACAAAGTTATCATTAAATTTTTCATATACCTTGCTAATTTTTCTCTTATCGGATTCGTCCAGACAAAAAGTATTGAAAATCCTCATGCTTTCTTCTCCAATCAGAGTTAAAAGCTGGGCACATTGAGTAGCCTCTTCTTTTTTTGGTATTTCCGTTGCTACCAGATAGGTTTGGAATCGTTGCTTCCAAAACTTCCAGTTCTCACTCAAGTTTCCAGTCATCGACATGGGAGGAACACCTCGAAAATCCATTTTTTAGTAAATTTTCGTTATCCACGCTCCTAATTCTAGGTTAGGTCGGCGAAAACTCACTTTTCCCAATGAATTTAATAGGGTATTCGACTGGCTGCACTGGTGCATTTATTCCAATCTTTACAGAGCTTGTGTGTTCGGCTGGATATACACTGGTGCAGTACCAATAATATTCGACTTGGCATGTATTACTCGAGGTTAGAGCAAAATCTATGTTCGACTGGCAATAGCGCTCGCTACGAATTCGAATATTTCTGCACTGTAGTTTGTGGACGGTGCAAACACGGCTGCTTTTTGATAATTTGATCGGTCCAGTCGAATGCGCTTGTCACTTTATATGTGCCTCGTGCCAGTGATAGTTGTGCTGTATAAATTCGCATTTTTTGCATGTATATAATCAAGAATTCTGTACCAAATCAGAGCAGCGCTAAATACGCTCCTACACCGAATGCGAGCATTTCAGTCGAATGCGCTATGAATTTCACTTCGTCGTCTAATGGATGAAAGTGGATTTATACTTTCTTACCGTAGGTTTTTACTTGACTGCGCCATGTTTTATGTATATATTCGTTTTTACTATTTCGGAAAGGATTGGAAATGAAGCCACCATGCAAGATTCAGTTGACAAGTGTTTATTCATCGTCGTTCCATGTTTTATGTGTCATGGATCAGAGATATACATTCCTGTCAGAATGGATACAAGACCTGTGACATATACCGTCTCTTGGTAAGCTGGCTAATCAATCTAATACTATTGATCATCTTGGTGTATACAGAGTACACTTGTTCAAGTAACCAGCTTGGTTTGGTACCGAAAGTTGTTGCGTACCAAACCAAAATAGTTGACTACTTCTATTACCTTGACTTTCCAGCATCTTGCTAAGTTCTACGTCTGTGTTTTGATGTTTTAATCACAACCTCTAATGGATAATGCTTTCAATCTACACTTGAATATCTATTGATCTATCGTATTGATTTTTTATGTTTTTGTCATAAAATATAGGGTAGTGTTGCAAACCTTTTTATAGATCAGTGGTATGCTATCCAAAGTGATTAGCAAACATACTAAATAGGTATAATGATTGACATATTATAATGTGGTAACAAAGTTCACATATAATAGCAATCATAGGTAAGACAAAGCATAATGTGGTAACGAAGGTCACATATGTAATAAATGATAAGCATATTATAATGTGGTAACAAACGTCACATATAAAAGCAATCATAGGTAAAACAAAGCATATAATGTGGTAACGAAGGTCACATATGTAATAAATGATTAGCATATTATAATGTGGTAACAAAGGTCACATATAAGAGCAATCATAGGTAAGAAAAAGCATGATGTGGTAACGAAGGTCACATATGTAATAAATGATTAGCATATTATAATGTGGTAACAAAGGTCACATATAACAGCAATCATAGGTAAGACAAAGCATATAATGTGGTAACGAAGGTCACATATGTAATAAATGATTAGCATATTATAATGTGGTAACAAAGGTCACATATAATAGCAATCATAGGTAAGACAAAGCATAATGTGGTAACGAAAGGTCACATATGTAATATCAAATCAAAGGTCACGTATAAAATCAATCATATGTGTCAAAGGTAACAAAGGTCACATAATATCAATCATATTTATGAAAAATATATATATTAGCATATTATAATCTAGGAACAAAGGTCACATATAATAGCTTTCACATATATAAGTATAATGTGGAAATAAATTAACAAACTATATTTTGGTAACAAAAGTTCACATGTGATAATTAAAAATAATAAAAGATACATGTGTATATGAAAATAAGTGATATTCCAATAACTGCACTAATTCAATTTACAGGGTGAAGAACCGCTATCGGGAATATGGGTATCTACTTCACCACTGACGAGGTCGACAGAAAGTCAGGAGGGTCGAATGTTACGCCTCTGTGTCTAGACACACCAGATCATAGCCTGAATTGGTCTTCCCAGTATCCCATCAGTTGCCACCTTTTACCGGATTAAGGATACATAACCCATGATGAGATTATTTTAATTATTTGTAAAGGAAAAGATGGAATATATCTGCCAGCCGTTTAGTAAAGATGTTTTATTTGTCCTATACGAAATGGTTAATATTATGTTATTGTTATTAAATGAAATGCTGAGAGATTTTGTCAAAAAGGTAATAAAAGTTGGTTTATCCGTGAAATTTTCCAAGCTCAGAATATTTTTTAGATCGATTCATTATTCATTAACTATAAAATGTGAAATTAGCGCGATTTTCTTTGAATAGAGAGAATGAAAAGATGCGAAAGTTCTTAATTTTTCCGTCATTGTTGCCAGGGATTCCAGGGAATGTACTCTGTGATTGGTTACTATAAGGTCAGGGAGTATAACAGGCTTACTATGGTGTCATTGTTAAGTTAAACACCTCGTTGATTAAAATACTTTGGTGAATTAACAACATTGTTCTACTATGGTGTCATTTATGTGTTGTTAATTTGAAGATAATTGTTAGGACGATGTTGTTGATTTTCACTCGTTAAAAATTCGTGATATGTTAGGAATTACATCAGAAAAATGGTGGACAATAAATTTATATTTATAATTCAGGCAATGGAAAACGATGAAGAAAGGTGTGGAATTTGGATATATGTTATGTGATTTGAAAATTAGTTTTCCTTTCAGAAAAGAGCTGAGAATGAGTAGAAAATTACTAAGAGATGTTGGTAATCCATTAAGTTTTCCCGAAAAGAACTTCCAAGGGTTTTCTTAAAAAAGTTAATTTCAAACTGTTTTTGAGTGGTTCTGAGGCCTCTTTTCGCCTTCCTCTTATTTTAATTAGCGTTCATGTTTAAACATCCAAATTATTCCAAATAGAAGAAATAATGAAATAAATATAAAACATAGATAGAATTCTGTGATTTAACAATGTTCGAGTTGCAGGTTGCAGGTTACGTTTCTATTTCATCATAGAACACAAAAATCAGATAAGCAACACGACTATCGAATCAAAACAAGGTTCGATAGTTGTTGAGCTGAAAGTGTTAAATTGTTTGTAACAAGGTGATCACAATAGTGTAAAATATCGTTACTGGTTAACAATGTTGTTAGAACAGTTGTTAAAATAATTGTTAACTCAACAACCCGTTAAATTAAACGTCGTCACCATAGTGAGCCTGTAACTCCCCGCCATTATGGTAACCAATCACAGAGCGCGCCCCTGGCAACTAGGATGGAAAAATTAAGAACTTTCGTCTCTTTTTATAGGGGTGTCCAAATTAAGATGCCTAAAAACCCTGGTGTGTCGACTGATTAGATTATGTTTAGATTTTTTTGAAGACAAACAAATGAAATCATGGTCTACTTCTGTAATCGGATCCAGAGATGGCACCTCATCCTCATGTCAATATTCCAGGGACATAGTGATTGTGATTGTTGTTGATTGAATTTGACGGAATGTCAATAAGCTTTTGAAATATCATTTTAAAGCAATATAGTTTCCATACTCGAAGTGGATGACCAAATTTTTGGAAAAATAACACCACACAAAATGTGATATTTTTTTAAAATGATGTAAATACCGTTTGAAAGTCAAAATAGTTGTTGCAGAATCAAAAATTTCGTAGTGCAATATTATTGACTATTAATGATGTTCATTTCTTTATTTTTCTGTATTTTATATTATTTTCCTAAATAAGTTGACCATAATCCGTTTTTTTTGTGGACAAAATTCAGAGAGATGAAAACAATTATTCATTATGTCTAGTACCGAAAGTGAGTACCTACTACTTAAAATCTGTAAAATATACTTTGGAACCAATTTGGAACTTACATTTTATTTCTTAACTCGCCATGCATGCTCTAATAAACATGGCAAACATTTTTTCAAATCGATTCAATCAACTGGGTGCGTGTTGTTATACCCTACTGTTTCTTTAAATATTCCATAAGTTCAAATTGCGAAAGTTCGTGACAAAGTAAAAAAAATCACCTCTTCTACTGAAATCTATCAATGTTGCATATATCATCAAGCTTGTTTAGGTTTTCTTATTTTACCATTCGTTTTCATAAAATCTTTTCAGTGTGGTTAGATCATCCAAAAATAAATTTTCTGTCGAGAAAGAATTGCACAAAAAAAGAAACATCTTCAATATTACATGACATACAGTTTTTAAAATAGCGATGAAAGACTATTGTAACACACAACTCATCACACATATCACTTCTGAAAAGCAATTAACTCCAAATATGCTACAAAATTTTTACTTTATATATACTTTATTATAGAGAACTTTAAAAGGAAAACTCGGATACAATGGCGCAGATACTTGCGCATGCGCATATTGGGCAGATGTCAGATAGGCACAAGCACAAGATTGACAGGTTCTAATGGTGAAATTCCATGCAGCTGAATTTCAATACTTTTATGTGAAATGTGTGATTATTATTTATTCCAGTGAATTGCATATCAGCAAAATAAAAATTATATAATAAGTCGAAAAAGTAACGAATAAAACTGCTTGCGGACAGTGATTCTGGAAATTTGAATGATTATGTTGTTTTCTTCATTTCATGCTCGTGCGCAATACTAAGGGCCGATTGCACCACTTCCGCTTAGTACTTTGAGCGTAGCTTAAATTTATGAATCACTTAGAATGTGAACGTATTGATGTATTTGACATACCATTCAACATATTCTATCGGATTCTTAACTGCAAGTGACACTTAAAGCGTTAAGTGTAACCTGTGCAACTGGCCCTTAAAGCTTCTGTTCATGAAAATTCACCCTAACAAGTAAACCGACGGTAGCGGTTCACGAAGTATCGCGGGATTTTTGGAAAATAGACCGCGATTTCATTTGTTTTCTCATAACACTAGTTTACATGACTTTTGTACATGAAATGGAATATATACGGATACGTTACTGTAGGTATCTACATTTCGGAAAAAATATGTAAAAAAATTCAGCACGTCAGTTTTTTGAAATATTTATTACGAAGATTGTTACAAAAAACTACATCGAAATAAACAACAGACAGTTAAAAATGGGCAATTTTTGCTCTTTTTTTATAAATATTTTCATCTGTATCTCTCACCACAGACCAACAATAGTCACCTAGCATATTTTGGTCCCAAAAACCTTGATAATTGTGCTCAAATGATTTTAAATCTTGGTGGAATCGCTCACCGTGTTCGTCACTCACACTACCAAGATTTTCTGGAAAAAATCTAAATGGGAATGCAAAAAATGAATTTTTAGTGACATATGTACACCCATACGCTCATAATTGTGCAATAGATTTTCAACAATCTCTTTGTAATTTTCACTTTTTTTATTGCCTAAAAAATTTTTGACCACACTTTTGAAAGAATTCCAGGCTGCTTTTTCTACCTCGGTTAAAAGGCTCTCGAATTTTGTATCGTCCAGTATTTTCCTGATTTGAGGACCCACAAATATTCCTTCCTTTAATTTAGCCGCAGAAAGCTTCGTAAATACAGAGCAGAGGTATTGAAATGCAGGCTTGGACTGATCCAAAGCTTTGGTAAAGTTTTTCATCAAGCCCAACTTAAAGTGAAGCGGTGGTAATATAAAGTTTTTTGGGTCAACTAAACATGTATTTTGTACGTTCATCTTACCTGGAACATATTCATTTCGCACAGGCCAAATTTTTCTTTTATAATGATCCTGTTTAGCTCTGGAGTCCCATAAGCATAATAAACAACAGTACTTAGTGTATCCACCTTGTAAACCCAAAAGCATACTTATAACTTTTAGATCACCACAAATGTACCAATTGTGACATTTATATTCAATCAATTCATTCAATTTGGCCATTGTATCATAGGTTTCTTTACAATTAACAGCATGACCTATAGGAATAGACGGCTTTGCATTTCCAATATGTAGAAGAACAGCTTTAAGACTTTCCTTCGACGAATCTATAAAAAGGCGCCATTCTTTTGCATCATATGGCTGTTTCATTTCTTCAAAAAGTCCCTTGATGTCATGACAATAACAAAACTCGTTTTCTTTTGTAAAAAACCCAGCATATGCCTTACTTCTAGAGCGATAAATACTAACTTTTGTACTAGGATCAAGCAATTTCCACTGTTGCAGCCTGGAGCCAAGTAATTCCGCTTTTGACTTCGACAACTGCAAATCTCTTATAAGATCGTTGAGTTCAGATTGCGTTATCAAATGTGGACTATCCTCATCATCGAAAAAGTTATCTGAGCTTGATTGTTCACTGTCACTATGGTCGCGCATTGCAATGCTACTTGTTGTATCTATGTGAGTTTGGTCACTTCTGCCGGGTGGTGTGGGAACTGGTAAATCCTCGGAATGAAGGACCGGCTTAGTCACTGATGGAACGTCTGCATATTTTATACTATCTTTATTTTTTGAGTTAAAACCAAAAGTTTTTGTTAAACAAAAGTAACAATCGGTTACGTGGTTAGGTGGCTCCCTCCATATGATCGGTTTACCAAATTTCATTGATCTATTTTTACCTGAATACCAGGAGCTGAGGACCACTCTGCAATTAGTGCAAATCTCATGAGGAACCCAATTTTTATCTTGATTTGATACCGGAAATCCAAAATAATGTAAATAGGCTTCTTGCAATGGTTTTTATATAGAGAAACCACGATTTACGTGAACAATTTTCCCAACACACATAACAAAATCGATTTGGATTTAGTTTACACACTCTAGACGACATTTTATATACAAATAAGACTTCTGAATCGCACAGTTGTTTACAGGTTAGAACGATAAACGTATTTAAACACTTGCGGGTAGATAAAAAAACAAAGACATCCATATCTCACCATTGTGACGTGCTACGAAAAATAAAACAATATTTTTTTAATTACCGTCCATAGCCTACATAAATAATGTATGTTTCATTTCATGAACAAACAAAATATATTTTTTTGTAAACTAGTGTAATCAAGCAAGTGAATGTCCACAGTTTTTTCCTACAGTTTTACAGGTATGAGTCCGCACACCAGGGTTTTTAGGCATCTTAGTCCAAATCCATTAGAAATCTCTATTCAGAAAAATCACATATAAAACCCTTAAAAAAAACTGAAGTCTCTATTGAACTCGACATGAATAAAAATTATCGAAAAACGTCTCAGTACTTTTAAAGCCAAAAGTTGTGTAGTGGCATGACTGAATCGGTGGCTGCGTACAAGAATTTGGAAGCCAAGTGTGCCAATATGTCGGCATAAAAAAACTCATTGCGTACTCAAAACTGAACGGATTTATTCAACTCTAGTTAAGGACATAAATTACTAATGGTTATAGCCAGATCTGTAACGACGACCTGGTCAGAAGTTGGCTCATTCAGGAGGGTCTTGCCTCTGTGTCAGTGGCGATGCCTTGGCGTCGTTTACGGTAGATGCATATCTCACTGGACTGCCTGGTCTACGGTTTGCGTTCTTATTGCGTGGATGGTCTGTCACATCGTCGAGACACAGTTAATTGCATCGGTGTTCGATGAATACTGACGGCGGCTGGTGCGGTTGACGAATATCTTGGGATCGGACAAGGACAGTCACAGGAGGGTTTGTTGTTGCGGAACCTTAATATACCAATAATACCGGTGAACAATGCGGACCTCTATATCTTCCCAAACTTATTTTTAAGAGAACACAAAAATCAACTCAACTATCGAGAATGATTTGACTTGAGATATTCTAGTAGAAGGAACATTTTCAATGTAAGGTTCTAAGGGTTTTGGATTTGTACGAAAGCCCTGGAAACATTTTGATAGAACGGAACGATAGCTCTTTTAGGACTCGAAATCCAATTTTTTTCAAATAGAAGAAATTGTTAGGTTTGTAAACCGGGATGTAAATGACTCCTCTGTGAGTGTCTCCAATCAAATGTTCTGTGAAACGATATTTTCGGTCAAGTTAAATTGGATGTTTTTGGTTAAATCCCAGTTTTGAATTAGCTAATCTTCACCCAACTCTCATTATGCCCGTGTCGCCAAGGAATGGAGCAAACTTTTGTAAATATTTTGGTAGAACTTTTCCTCCCTTAAGTTTTCAATTTATTCAGAAAATACTGAATGTTGAACATGCTTCACGAGGATCATTAAAGCCTCATTTATCTCAAAAAACGTCAAGTTATTCGATTTCCGCTCAGCAGGAAATCTTGCGTTGAAAACAAATCAAAGACAGTTATATAAGATTTACACAGTACTATAAATATCTAAAAATTATTTATTGGAAACAGCTAAATGGACGCCTTTCCTAGCCTCAAAATCTACTTCGGCTGCAGTTTGTATACAATCCTGATTAGGCCATTTGAAAATGGCAAGAAAAGTCATCTTTTGTTAGATCAACTGGTAGTTTTCCTCTTGATGCAGGGTCTACAGGGTTTTCTTTGGATGAAACGTGATACCAACATAATGGATGCACTTTATCTTGAATGTGACTTACCCTATTGGCAACGAATGTCTGCCACCTTTGAGGGGGACACTTGATCCATATCCATGATAATGCAATCATAGAGTCATAATGCTTCTGCAACAGCATATATAATCTGCTAGCAAAACGGCGTCGCAAACTCCAATCAAGGAAGGGAGATTTTCTTGAGGGGTGCGACCTTCGATTTTCCGCAGGCAAGGAATATTTTATAACCATCGGGAAAATGAGACCTAAGATAAATCACTGCGGCGTAGCCCTTTTCTGAAATATCGCAAAACCCAACTAAATCATACGGATATTTTAACTAGCGAGTAAAGGAAGTTTCTTTTTAAAATGAGCCCAAATTTAAAGTATACTACTTGGCGGTGCAGCATCCCACTCCAAACCATCGCTCCACAATGTTTGAATGAAATGCTTTGCCATGAAAGTAACAGGTGCCAAATATCCGTGAAGGTAAAAAATAAATTCGAACCAATTTGCTTAGAATTGTTCTTTTTATGCAAGGTTTCTCTTCACAGTCTACTTGAGAGGAGAAGCAATCTAACGATAGGTGCCATCTAAGTCCCAATACCCTTATCGAAATACTGTTCATCATCGGAAAATGACAACGGAGAAAGTAAGCAATCCGTGTTCGGAATACAAGATAAAACTTCCAAACTGTTGCTTGTCCACTTCCGCAGCTCGAAGCCTCCTAATTTTAATCAAATCAAATAAGGAAACTAATTCGCGTTAAATGCCTGAATCTCTGTTAAAGTGGAACACCCTGTAAGCATCAACATAGACGTCATTTTCAAGAACCTTCGCGGCTGCGGGAAATTTTTCCTTTTCGTCCATTGCCAACTGGTGCAACGTACGAATTGCTAGAAATGGACTAGAACATATTCCGAAAACGACAGTATATTCAATTGATAATCTTGAATAGAACTCTTCAGAGAAACGTCAGATGATAATCTCTATGGGAGGGATCGACTAATATTTGGAGGGCTCAGAATACAAGTAGACCAAGTCCACTTTTTGTAACTTTTGAGTTAGCAACGCTATAACATGCGCAAAGTATGTTAAATTTCAGTGTAACAATAAACCAAGTCCCTATATCTGATAATATCCGCTAGGCAGCAGCAAGTTCTGTTTCTTAGTGACAGGTTAATATTTTCTTTCAGAATACTACTGAACCAAGTCAAGTCAAGTTTGTTTACCGTTAAAAGTTCTGTATTGACGTGCTTTGAACCGATTATTTAGAGCTTTTGGCAGTTCATTACACATTATTTTTGTTGGCTTGTTGTTTTCTGCAATGGATATTTCATCTGGATCAGGTGAAGAGTGGTCGCCATACGAATGTACAGGTAAATAAAATGTTATTACAATATTTTACGTTGGGGTTGCTATTAGGATTGTAAGATTGTTACGAACAGAAAGTTGTATCTGTCTGCCTTTTTTGTCGTATTGAAATGATTTGTATGGGAAAATATTTTTTATAATTGAATTTGTTTCAAGTCGATGGAGCTTCCGGTGACATCATCGTACCTGCCTCAGACACTGATGACAGCAACATCATTCCTCGCTCTGTCCATTCAGATGGGGAAAATGACAAGATTTTCCGAGGAAGAAAGCGCCCGAGGAACTTTGAAAACTGGAAAATTAACAAGAGGAAGTTGAATCGTAACAGCGGTAAAGAGTACACATCACGCAGTAATAAGATAATGAATGCAAAGATATTCCCTTTGGATATGACTGTAAATGCCCCAGAAAGTACCCTGAAAAGTTCCCTTCTGAAGATACATTGAAATATTTTTTCAATTCATTCTGGAAACTGGCAGATTACTCAAAACAAAACTGTTTTTTGCGGGGCTTAGTTAAGGCCATAGCTATCAGTAGGCGCAAAATCAAAAGTGTATCAGTACGTTATTCCAGATGAACATAATAATCAGCTGAGGGTTTGTAAGACCTACTTTCTTGCCATTTTACAAATAAGTTGGGGAAGATTATACAGATGTTTGAATAAAACTGAAGTTGCTGCTGTTATTGACGCAAGGGGCAAAGCATCGTCGCGTAAAATTGACAACTCAGATGTTGAGCACATAAAGTCATTTCCCTGCTACCAAAGCCATTACACAAGAAAGGACAATGATAACAAAAGATACTTAAGTCAAGATTTGAATATAAAAAAAATGTATGAAAGATTTTATTACCAAGTCTTCAGCCATGAATTTAACTTGCACTTTAAACCTCCTTCAAAAGACACTTGCAGCAACTGTGACAAGTTATTTCACAAAATCAGTGCTGAAACTGATGAGAAAAAGATAGCCGACTTAAGGCGAGCAGAACAAGCGCGCGCAGAACTGAAAAAAGATGCCGCGGCAGCCTCGCAGGATAAATATGTTTGCACATTTGATCTTCAAAAGGCATTGCCTTTCCCCAAACTCACAACTTCAATAGCCTACTATAAGCGAAATCTTTATGTCTACAACTTTGGTATTCATTGTTTTAATAACAACACTGCCTATATGCACGTCTGGGATGAGACTACTGGTGGAAGGGGTTCTGAAGATCTAGTTTCATGCCTTAGGAAACATTTGTATGAACATGCCAGGACATTCAAACACGTTGTTGTTTTCTGACTCATGCACGGGGCAAAACAGGAATATAAAAACTAGCCTTACCCTGCTGAAACATGTTCAAGATCCTCTACTGGATGTGGAAACAATCGATATGAAATTTATGATACCAGGCCACTCATTCCTTCCCAACGATACTGATTTCGGTATAATAGAGAGAGCAAGCAAGAAACATGGGACCATCAATGTGCCTGGTGACTGGTACAATATCATTAAAACAGCAAAAGTGAAAAAGCCTCAGTTTGAAGTTGTAAAAATACGAGAAGAGTTTTTGTGCACAAAACCCCTCGAAGATTCCATCACAAACAGGAAAAAGGACACTGAAGGTAGAAAAATCAATTGGCTTAAGATACGGTGGTTGAGGTTTGAAAAAGGAGCACCCTTCCAAATGAAAATAAATGAATCCTTCAGTGAAATTTCGAAGTTCCGAACTTTGGACATCTCGAAAAAGACCAGTAAAACATGTAGGCCAGGAAGACCCGTGGAAGTGCAAACCTTGTTGACTGTACAGCAGGGTCAGCTTTACCCAACCAGAAGACCAATGACTTTCAAAAAAAAGGAAGATATGTTGTCCCTACTCCCTTACATGCCCCCTATTGATCATGTATACTTCAGAAACCTTCCAGGGCCTCAGACAACTCGTCAAACCCAGGACAACGAAGCAACTGATGGACATGACACCAATGATGAATTTTTTTATGTCAATTAACTTTTCTTTTCAACTAAGAAGTGATATTTTCTATTAATACTTCTAATTTGATCTCTAAGCAGCTGTAAAAATGAAGTGTATTAACAACAGTTGGAGTTGGTTCATTATATTCCTAAAATTCTTCAGAATACATTTGAATCAAGTCCACTATTTTGAATTTTTTGGGGTTATAACGTGAAATTTGGCTAATAAACCTATGTAAATGTTTAAGTTACTCCTTGAACTTCTTAAATTGAATATATTCTTTAAAAAAATATTAACAGGTAATTTTGTTCTGAAGCTTCAACTTTCAACTTCTGTAGTTCAAAAGTAGCTACAGTGGACTTGGTTCACTTGTATTCTGAACCCTCCATTTGTCTAAATGAGGACTTTATATCTGCAGACGACACATGGGTGTGAAACCGAAAATGTAGCAAGAGTTTGAAAATATCTGATTACAGTTTAGTCCCGTTAATAATATGTCGTTAAGTGAGATGTTTTGAGATATACTACTTCAAGCTTGGTGATATGACTCAGGGTATTCTTTTTCTGTCGTCTCGTCACACTGACTCATTATTGCCCTTTTTCTTTTTTCGATCTCTAGAGTGTAACAGCAAATATAAATCTGCTTTTTATTAATGCGGTAAAATAAATAAGATTTATCGGAAGTTAATTCTCAAAATCGAACATTAAGCATGCCATTGGTATGTACCACTGCATCAAATATATCTTTTAAAGTTAGAAATTGACGATAATCCCAACTAAATTTGCATAATTTGAGGAAGCTTTGCCATAAACTAATTTAATGTTTTAGTTCTAGAAGTTTGCAGAATGCTCTTATTGAGACCGGCATCGAAAAGATCAATATAAATGGCGCGTGAAATATAATTAAATTTATTAAATTTTGCTTAGCATCATCTTCATTCTCCAAACTACTAGCCTCATTCTCAAACAATAGTCAAAATTTTGAGATGTTTTCTATTGAATTCTGTATTAATCAAATCTACTTCTGCATGTTTTCTTTGTTTGGTGAATGTTTTCACTGTCGGCTTGATAGCTTAAAATTTCAATGTCATTGAGGCAACTTCAGCAAAGCGGAGTAACTTCTTGGTCATAAACGGTGTAGTAATTCAATAAACGTAAAATTTGTACCCTACATGAAGATGATACGCCGCTGGCCTTAAAATTGAAGACAACAAATAAACCAATGAAATTCGTTAAAATCAAAATATACTAAAATTTTTCACTTCTTAACCAATGCTAAAACATCCGGCTTGAAGGACCATATTAAATTTTGTAGTTATAAGGTATCGATGGCTGGGACCTGGATTGCCAAATAGACCTCAAGTTGATATATTATATAATATTGAACTGCTTGTGATTTTTATCAAAACATTCATCCTCAAACAAGTTGGATCCTGTTCAGTTAATAATAAAGTCAGTAAGATCTCAATTTTTTCAGTTATCTGATTTCACCTAAAATAATAAAATTCGTGATTTGGAGTAATAAATATAATAAATATGGGCCCTTCAATATTCACTCTGTATTCATAGCTTCATTTCTCAATGATGAACTCAATCAACTTATCATCTTGTTGGAAAATTAATTCACTGAAGAATTGAATACATTGTTGACTACCCTGTACAAAAAAGCCGCTTTTTTCTGCATTCTGGAAAAGTATTTCTCACGAATTTATGGAAGGCCCAGTCGCACACAATAATGAATATACATGAGATATTGATATGTATTCAGTTGGCTGAATTTCTCAAAAAATAACAAAATTCATGATTTGGCATCATCTAGCGCCGAATCTGGTCATACGATCGAGTTGGCCCAATGGAGAGTTGTACCCGGAATGACACCGGGTATAATATAAAAAATCCAGCCATTTAAGATGTGTCCATGGTTCTTTGAGAAGCACTCTTCTACTTCAGTCACTGTCATGGAACAACTATTAATCATTTAGGAATACAGACTACTGAGAATATTATCTTTCCAATTAATGGTAACTGAAAAACATAATGTTGCCTTTCCGTCATTAGTGCTTATTTTGGAACTAAGCAGCATTGGTTCATATTTATATTCTTAATGTACCACAGAAAAATTTGTGAAGTATAAAATACATTTATTCTAAATGACTGACAACGATACTGAAAAAACGAACAGTACTCGATACTTGATACAGTGGTGCATTTCCTCTTAAAGCTGCAAGGAAACCCAGAAGAACCGGCAATATCACAATCACATTATCCGAAGATGTAAAACCAACACCATAGAAAGTGATAGACCACTCCTTCAACTTTTTTTTATAAAAAAAGAACCCATGGCGTCTCCCGAGGCTTCAATTTATCCACGGCATCTATTATTGTGGTTCATTATGAAATAATTCTTCAATGGGATCGTAAACGCTTCCACATGATGGAACACAATTTATCCTACGAGCTCGACTTATAGCTGAAGAGATTTTTAATATTCTCTAACTCTAGTTATTCCATCACAAATATATTCAGAAATAATTCAAATAATGAATAAATCATTTATTTGAAATTAACAGATGTCATGAGGTGATTTGTTCAACTTTTAAATGCAAAATTGATTACCCTATCGACCAAAAATCACCGATTGCTAATGGAATAAATTCAATTGATTCATTTCACCTAGCAATTTTATTGCACTTAGAGTGGAAGTAATAGGGTTGAGTTGAAGAACAGCAAATTGCTGACACCCTGCCCATTATACTCAAATTAGGACGGTTATTTTTTTTTATGTTGGAAATATCTCGTAGTCAGGTCCTGTCTCCTGAGGGAGCGCTGGTGTTAGTCACTCCCCACGCTAAGGCGCGAGTGATTACTGGGTCCAAGATTCATGTGCCCTAACCAGACTAAATGAACCAAGAATGACAGCATTCAGCATTATTATTATTATACAAACTGGTGAGACTTTTTCTAACTACAGCTATTCCCTACACTCCTCACATCTCTATTGCATACTCTCGTATTCTCATGGGTAGTAAAACTTTGCGCAATCACAGAACAAACTTTACATAACAGTTACTGGAAACATTGACTGACATGATCCTCCTATATATAGAGGTTTTACCGTTGGATCATTTTAATTACCTCATATTCAAAAATTATCATATGATATCAAATTTTCATTGTCCTTTACTTATGTTGAATTTTTTCCTCAAAATCTTGATAAAATGTTTATTTTTCCTGAATCATCAGCATGTTCAAGAACGTGGAATTATCTTATTGAAAATTACAGAATTTTATTCAACAATGGATTTTTGGCTAAATGGATAAAAATGTTACACTCTTTACTATTCTGTGAATAATATCAATTCAGCTACTCAGTGGGTTGGCCGAGACTCCTTTTCATCATAATCAAGTTGCTCTTCTTTGTTATGAGGCCAGAAAGTTGGTCTGTTGATAGGGTCAAGAGCTTGTTCTGGATAGGCATCACGAAAATCTTCCATGGTCATTTGATCATATGGGATGAGACTTGCAATGTGTGCCAACTGTTTCTTGTACCTGTTGAAATAAAAATCAGTGTAAATAACTACATTTCTTGCAAATCACATTATTCAAGATTCTGTATATATCCATTCGATTCGTGACTTTTTGTTCAGATAACACATCACAGAAATCTCATCATCAAAGTCATCATTATTTTATCGCGAAGACCATGCCCAGATAAATGTTCGCACTGTCGACGAGCAGAGGAGGAGTCGATACTCTGTAGAACTACGGCGGTGGATGATAACTGGAATGATAACAAGATCCAGAAAGACCAAGAGAAAGATCCAGATCTTGGTTCAGTCATCGGCTGGAAGAAGGTTAATCAAAGACCGTCGTGGCAGGAAATAGCCAGTTGTTCTCCAGTCGTTAAATCTTACTGGGCCCAATGGAACTCGTTTACCCTGGACAATGGAGCCCTGAAACGTGTGCTTGGGTCTGAGGATGGTGGAGAAGACAGACGTCAGATAGTAGTACCCAGGAGCAGGAGACAGGAAGTGCTCCGAGAAATTCATGATGGGGTCAGCGGAGGACATCTGGGAGTGACAAAGACCCTCCTGAAACTGAGGCAACGGTTTTACTGGGCAGACTGCCAAACTGACGTCAAAGACTGGTGCAGAAAATGTGCTGTATGCGCTGCCAGCAATGGGCCTCGAACAAGACCTTAGGCCCCGATGCGCCAGTACAATGTGGGCAGCCCAATTGAGAGGATTGCCATTGACATCACTGGCCCGTTCCCACAATCTGATCACGGGAATAAGTACATCCTTGTGGCGATGGACTACTTCAGAAAGTGGGCCGAAGCCTATGCCCTACCCAACCAAGAAGCCATCACCGTTGTCGACGCCTTAGTGAAGGAGTGGATTTGTCGATTTGGCGTTCCGTTGGAGCTGCATTTGGATCGACGGAGAAATTTCGAGTCAAACCTGTTCCAGGAGATGTGTCAGATGCTGAACATCCGTAAAACGAGAACCACGGCTCTACATCCACAGTCCGATGGAATGGTGGAGCGGATGAATAAGACTATTAACCGCCATCTGTTCAAAGTAGTCTCTGACCACCAGAAAGATTGGGACCAGTACCTTCATCTGTTCCTGAGAGCTTGTGACCTGAAGTTTGGGATACCCAGGACAAGACACTGCGGGAGATGACTACGTCAGCAAACTACGACAGAGGATGAACGACATTCATGAACGAGTCCGTTTGAACATCCAGAGTGGCAGCGACAGGATGAAGGAGACCTACGATATCAAGGCCGATGCTGGCTGATATCAGATAGGTAACCTTGTCTAACTGTAAATCCCTAAACGTCGCCGTGGACTATCACCGAAACTTCGCAACTCGTGGGAAGGTCCATATAAGATCATGAAAAGAATAAACGACCTTGTCTATCGAATGCATAAGCCACCACGAGGAAAACCTAGGGTAGTCCACTTACGCCGGAAACCATGACCAAGTCCGCACCGTCAGACCACAGGAGGATGAAATGACGATTCAGAGGTTCATGTATTCAAACGGATAAAAGGTTCACATGGGGTAACCCGAGAGGAGCCACGAAACCTTTTCAAGGTGCCTGCCGACTACGCGTTAGCTCACTGTGTGGCAGAAGATCTCCAGATGTCCAGAGGCATAGCCGTAGTATTCTCCAAGAAGTTCGGTCGACTCCAGAAACTGCGGGAACAGAACCCGGAAGTTGGAGGGGTGCTACAGCTGAGGAACGGCCAGAAACATCTACTATCTGGTTACCAAGAAGCATTACCGAGATAAACCGTCTTATGAAGATGTCTGGAAGAGTCTCACCAGATTAAGAGACATTCTGTTGGACCAGAATCTTGTGGACCTGGCAATCCCAAAATTGGCCTGTGGGATTGATGAGAGTTATAAGAAGCATGTTGGAGACAATATTCAGATCCAGCGGCGTCAATATTTTGGTGTGCTGCAACCATTTTGCTCTACCCAACTTGAAGACTGTGGAGTGCTACTTCCATCGAACGTCCAGGTGCAGATATGGAGAATCTTGCAGATATCTTCACACTCCAAGTTTCGGCCTCGAGACCGGCCCTGATCATCTCATTACACATTTACCTCATTAAGTATATACCCCAAGTGAAAACATTCCTGAGCGCGCAAACACATGAGTTACGCGTGGAAGAAACGCGAACTTTCTAACCGAAGTTTCTAGGGACATCTAAGAAGTCGCCGGATAGACTCGATTGATCGAAAACTGTAAATGCGAGTATGTAAGCTGGATAGCAGAAGGCGATAGGGAGTTACAAATACAGTTCGAGAGTTCGCAGATAGATAGCCACAGTAGAAATAAATTGAAATAGTGAAGTCTATGTTTCAGTCGAATAATAACAACATATAAAAACAAAGTTCTAAGAGTGTTGAAGGTTAGGCAGTTTACCTAACATGATATTGCAAGCAATTGTAAAAATTATTGACACCTTCCAGCATAACCAGAAGTGTGTGATATATCAATGAAAATATGTTTTTCTTACGAGAGTGCGAAAAAGTAACTTTTTCGTTTTAAAAGTTGTACTTTTCAGTGCATAAAAAAATCGAGCGGAAAAGTGACTTTTCCGCACGACGAAAAACACTGCACCTAACTCTTGCGCAAAAGTCACTTGTTGGGTAAATAACTATAGTAGATTCAAACTTACTCTGCAATACGAGCATTAGATTCGGTTTTGAACTTTTCAATATCATTCTTGATTTCTTTTTCTTGAGCATCGATCTGAGAACTGACATTATCTGCAGGGAAGGGTATTGTTAATCCTCCATACTGTTTCTGGAAATCATCAACCATACCAGTTAAAGGAACCTGAGATTTATAAAATGCCCAATCAATTGCTGGAGGTTTTTCTGGGTTAGCCATCATCCTGAAAACACGATTAAAATTTAGAATTATTTCACCATGAGAACAAATATGACCTATGTAGCATTTTATTCATTACTTGTTGTTGTACCGGGAGAAAACTGATAATTTCAACACTCATACTTTGTATTTATGTTCTTCACGTCGAGTTGGACAACATGCAGACTTTATTGCAAAAATTGTTTAGTGCCCCCGCAAACTTTTGGGACCGGACACCTAGAATGTCCCAAAAATTTTATCCGAGAATTTTACCATTTATAAAGCAAACTTTATGACGTCATCAAATTCAGACCTTTAATAAAGATATGGAAAATTTAGTGGTAACATTTCCATCAAAATTTGTATGGCATTCTAGTTGTCAGACGGTCCCAAAAGTGAAAAACCCAACGCTATTGATAATTTTCGCAAATGGCTTGTTGTCGAACTAGTCATGAAGAACGCTTATACGAAGTATCTGCTTTTGGGTAATAATTTTTTCCGGTGTTGGGTTCGAGGATTATAATGAAAAGTACCGATCAGTGATAACATTAATTTCAAAATAAAATGTTGAATGATGAAAGTTACAAACATTTTACAACTACCTATCTGAAAACAGTGCATGGACAACGATTATCAACGTAGAAAGAGGCAGTTGATGCGTTCAATACCAATGTCTTAGAGATACTTCATTCGCTATGAAAAATTACTAATAAAAAATATAATTTTCAATATTTTGAAAAACAATATAAAATAAATTTTAAACAAATTCAAGTCCTACAAAATAAAATAATAAAAATACTATTCAACTATCAATACCGCACTCAAACAGAAACCATTTATCGATAAACAAATATAGTATCCATCAGTAATTTTTTTTAAAATAGAACAGTGTTAGTTTATAAATAAAGTTATAACAAATCAACAAAAATATAATACCCCTTTTAGCCGTATGAATAATATCACTCGTATGAAACAAGACAACTGAGTAGAAACAACCTCTCTCTACCAAATGTCAGAACAAGTCTAGCCTTAAATAACCACATAAATAGATGCATAGACGCATTCAATTCAGTCCCGATCAATATAAGAAATGTAAATAATTACAGGCAATTTAATATAGAATTTAAAGCACATATAACTGATATGTAATCTCAACTACTAAAAAAAATCTATATATTAAGCGCTAAACTAATAGATAAACGTACTCCGATACCAGCGTCTTCGCTGATTAGGATTTTTAATACAAAATATGAGTCAGTTTATCCTGGCAAGTATATTTTATTACAACAATTGTACAATAGTACAATTTTGTAAAATTTCCAAAGAATGTTCTAACCGGTTTATCGCATAAAATAAAGAATATAATAAAATAGAACAGAACAGGGGACGAAGCTAGTCATCGTGAAGCGAAACCATACGGAAGAGAAGCTATTTGAAGAGGAGGACGACAAAATCCGCCTGCTGGTGCAAAAGCGCATCTCGGCAGCGGGGTAAGCATTTAATCATGCACTTTCTCGCTTCTACAAGTGCGTTTACAAATCAGCTGGGGGCTAGTATTCACCTGTGCGGGTAATACACTGTCACTTGGATGTTCAAGGGGTTGCCTGGAGTCCGGGCATCCCAACGCTACTCTCACCTCCACGTGGCGAATCCTGAGCAACGGCATGACCTGTTATGATAGCTAACGAGAGTGAAGCGGACTCGATGGGAGGCTCAGAAGTTTTGCTCAACACTCAATACATACTTTTCTTCATTGGGGGCCGAGGAGAGGCCTCGGATCATGTGCTGCAGGCTTGGTAGCCGGTGACCGAATAGCTGCCGCACTCCTAGCTGGGAACTAGCCCTACTAGGTCTTTCACGAGGAGGTAGACTGAAAGACCTCGCAGCGAGAACTGGAAATTCTGTCTTCGAAGGAAGCCGAGGAGGGGCCTTAGATCGGGTGCTGTGGGAGTGGTGAATCTCCCGCGGCCGCCGTTGCTCCCAACTGAGAACCAGCCTTACCGCGGCTTTCACGAGGATGTGGACGGAAGGTACTTGGGCTTTCATGAGATATGTGAGAGGACTGGGAGGTAAGTTGATCTGTGATCGCAAACCTCATAGGGTAAGCGCATGCATCCATGTGAGGGACAGTGAGGGACAATGAGGGACAATATCAGGCACATACCACTTCTTGACTTCTATTCCAGAGACTTGGTGGCAGTAAGGGTGAAGATTCTACTGGAGAAGAAGGAGGTGGGAGCCATTGTCAGCTCCGCTTATCTCCCCTATGAGAGCGTACCCATCACCTAAGAGCTGGAAGAGTTCACTGCCTACGGCAGGAAAACAAAAGCTCCTCAGATACAGGGACAACACAGCATTGGGCAGTAGTGACACAAACAGACGAGATGAGTAAATATTATAATTTCTAATGAGAGAAAACCTCGCCGATTTCAATTTCATTCATAGCAGTATACAAATCAGCAATGTTTCTTTGTTCTTTGGTCCAGCTCAAAGCCCTGACAATTAAATCTGAATTTCATGGAGTTTTTCCATCAAAGTTGAAACATGCTTTACCTTCACACAAAAAAGCAATACTGATCAAATTACCAATTATAGGACCATAACCTTATGCTCGAGCATTGGTAAAGTAATTGTGTCTATTATCTTCCATCAGAAACTTTTAGATGGGCAGCATGGTTTTTTGAAAAATAAGAGTACTGATACAGCATTATCTGAGTTTGCTGATGAGACAAGAAAAAAGTTGCGTTAGGACTATTGATTTCTCAAAAGCTTTTGATTGCATCAACCATGGTATTCTCCTATACAAATTGCAGAGATACGGTATAAGAGGAATCGCTCTTGAGTGGTTCAATTCTTACCTTGGTAATAGATACCAACAGGTTAAATGTAATGACTTTGTATCTGATTCGATTCCAGTTAGTGTTGGAGTACCACAATGATCAATATTGGGACACACTCTGTTTCTTATTCACATCAATGATCTACTAGGACAGATAAGGCATGCAACTACTCGAACTCGTGGCCTATGCTGATGACACTAAATTTCTTATCGTGACCGATAACATCGATGATACTATAACCCAAGCAGATCACGTGTATTATCATGTAAGTGGACAAAATTGGCTCTGAATCAAAAATCAATATTAACTGTTTTTAGATCTGGTCATTCTCAGGCTGAAACTTCCAATGATATTGTTCTGAACATCATCGAGATATCCTGTTCCGATACTACAAAACTTGTATGTTTCACCTTCCACTGTAATTTAAAATGGGACACACATATAAACAACTTCATCGGAACTTGCCAAAACTTGCCATGTACTATGTATATCATCTCAACAATGTAGCAAGAATATTGTTAGATATTTATATTTTGACGGTTTCCATGCTGTAACGAAGTCACTTATTTTGAGTTATTTTCGCTGATATTGAAATTTATTTCCGATCAAGCTTAGTGGGCCGACTTTCAATATTTGCTTCAGCTCGAAGTGATATTACAGGGAAATTTAATACCCGGGTGTAACATTAAAGTTAAATACTAGTCCCGCATTACAGGGAGGTTTACTCCTGGGTGCTTCCTTGAGAAACTGCAGCCTAGTCCACTGAGCTTGTCATCTTTCATGACCGAATTTAATATTCAAGCTCAATTGACCAGCTGTTTTTATAGCTCTTATCCTGGAATTACAAGGAGATATACTCCCGGGTGTCGGCGATAAATAGTTGCAACAGCATGAATTGACATTACACGGAGATTTACTACCCGGGTGTCACATCCAAGTTGAATACCATTTCCGCAATACAGGGAGGTTTACTTTTTTTCAAAAACCATAGTTGTGTCCATTGAACAAGCCCTTATCCGTTACGCTTCGTAGACTGGCTTTTCATTGTTTGCTACAGCTTGAACTAGCATAACAGGGAAATTTACTACCCGGGTAATACGTTCAAGTTATATGAGAGTCCTGCATTACAGGGAGGCTTACTCCCGGGTGCTTTATTCAGAAACCAGAGTCGTGTCTATCAAGCTCGAAGTCGTCGGTAGTGAAACCTTAGATCCCGCTTGCAATTTTTGAGTATATCTTGTGCATGAAAGCCTGTGTATGCTAGTAGAGCTTTAACCGAGTAATATTGAATCGATTACCAAACTTTGATGACGACCTATTTCTAGTTTGAATAAACATTTTGGTTATATTTTTTGTTGTTTTAATTTATAACAGATCAATCGTTTCTCTTCCTCCCAATATGATAACCGCTAATAGATTACATCTGAGAGCAGCAGGTACCTAGGTTCGAATCCAGCAAAGGCAAGTAAAGTCTGCCTTTCTGGCCACAGTGACCCATACCATAGTGAACCCTGGAGTATTACATTCTTCACCGACGCTGCCTGGAGTACGTGGAGCACACCACGTCGAAACCTGGCGCCCGGGGCAATTCGTAACCTGGACTCAGTGTCAAAGTGACTTGTATTTCTCTTTTGATAAGGCAAGTCAAAATATACCTTATTTCTGGATAAGCCTTCTAACTACATTAACAGTGTATAATTTTCAACAGTAATATAATAATAATGATACTAATAATAATATTAATACTCCCTCAGGCCCTGTCTCCGGAGCTCCGACACAGCCGGAGGCCGCGCCAGTGTGTCATTAACCCCAGTAAACACTCCCCACGTCCGTGGAATGAGTGATTACTAGGTCCGAGAGTCAGATGCCCTGAGAAGGCGGAGTGAACCAAGAATGACGGCCTTCTGCATTCTTCCGGCTATGTTTTCTGTCGCATCATGGCGATCCGGTATGATTTTTAAGTTTAAGAGCAGTGTGTCATCATTCCACCAAGGAACCCTATTGTCAGAACCTCCATCTTGACAGAATGGTTGAGGTAAAGCCTGCAGAGTAGATCTTGATATTTCGTCCGTTTTTCCTCATCTTTTCGCCAGGAGCTGAAAACTCAATGACGAAAATCGTCCTACTTGGATGGTCGAGGAGGACTACATCAGGCTTATTGGGTTGTATTTGCCTGAGGGTGGGGAATGAGTAGTTCCAATATATTCTGCACTTCTCATTCTCCACAACGGACTCAATATCCCCCGGAGCATAAGGCCACACCGGTGTCTCGTCTACACCGTACGAGTGTCGTAGATGGTAGTACAACACTCGTAAGGCCGCGTTATGCAAATGCATTATGGTCTCAGCTGCCCCACGACACGCTCTGCATCTAGTCTCAGGGACCTCTATACCCATCACGCGACTACGGTCGACAAGGGTGTTGAAGACACCATCCTGGCAGGCCATTTTGAATCCCTCGGTTTCCGACTTCAGCCCACGACCTGAGAAAAGCGAAGGTCAGGTTTCTGGATAAGCCAAGGTCTTCAATGTTCTTGAAGAAGATCCCATGCATTGGCTTATCCCTATGTAGCTGTCACACTCCGCAGCTTTCACGCGGGCTTTTTGCTGAACGGGTTCCAACTCAGTGACCTAGTTTGGGTTCGTCCGTTCAATGTCGAATACGAGACCGAGTTCATCGGCTGCACGGGTTGCTGCCTTGAAAAAAAAATGCTCCAATCCCTGCTTTTTCGTGATCGCATACTAAGCAGAGTAAGGGATCTGAACTCCTGATGACTATAAAGGCTCCATCCAGTACCATTCTGTTGTGTAGAACCTCCAAACTCAAAAGTCCACGGCCTCCCCGTTGTCTGGGGAAGTATAACCGTGGAACAGACTATTCAGGATGCAAGCTCCTATGAAGATGCATAATTTTGCGAGTTTTTACGTCGAGTCAATTTCATTACGCCAAAGGAGTGAAGTAGAATTGTTCTTCCCCGACAGTTCTGAAGACCAGATCTTTCGGAGTTTGCCGCAGAGAGAGTTTTTAACAGTAGCTACCTCTTGGGTGTGGCGTTGTTCCACCCCTAGGTAGGTATACGTCTCTCCGGCATCCAGATGATGTAGGATGCTTCCGCCTAGGAGCTGAACGTCCTCTCCGTATTCCTCGCATCGTCCTCTTTTGAGATGAACCATGGCACATTTGTCGATCCTAAACTCCATTCCGATAGCATGCGTGTACTCTTGCACCACCCTTAAAGACTGAAGAAGGTCCTTTTCTCCGGAGGCATAAAGTTTACGGTCATCCATGTAAAACAAATGAGTGACCTTATGCCTCCGGTTGCTGGGGGTGCCGCAGTTGTATACGCGGGTTTTCCGTAGTGCAACGGACAATGGCAGTAGTGAGATGCAGAAGAGAAGAGGGCTGGCTGAGGGAGTCTTCCTGAAACACGCCCCTTCTGAAGATAACCTGCTCTGTTTGGACTCTGACTTGACCAGATGTTATGGTGAAGCGAGTCCTCCAGAGCGGCATCAGCTGTTCAATGCATCTATGTTTTTTTTCGAAATCTCACCAAATTGGCACCCCCTCGGACGGCCTGAAAAACTCGTACGGAGAATCAGGGATGACGGAAAGAGCATTTTCCATAACATATCCTGAGCAGAAACATGTACAAAGCCATTTGTGTCTTCTATGATCTTTTCTCGAAAACTCACCCCATTTGCACTTCTTCGGAAGGCCTGGAAAACTCCCAGGTGGTATAAGCGATAAAGGAAGACCATTTTCCATAACATATCCCGAGCAGAAACGTGTACAAAGCCATTTGTGCCTTCTATGATTGTTTTTTTGAAAACTCACCCCATTTGCACCCCCTTGGACGGCCTGGAAAACTCCTAGGTGGTGTAAGATTTGAAGGAAACAGTATTTCTCATAACATATTTCGAGTAATTTGTGCGTCCTATACATTTTTTATATTTTTCTCAGTGTACATTTGTGGATGTGGATAACTTCACACCCGTCTCTAACAGGCATATATTATGTTAAAATATTTTGTCATGCAAAGTTTTCACCCCTACCACAAATAATAAAAAAATTCTAAAAAACTACATAACTTCGTCAAAGTCTTCGCAGATGGGAGCTTTATATACCTATTTGTTAAAATTTTTGTTGGGAAGGATTTTTGCCTCCATACACCAATTATAATAATTTACAAAATAAATTCATAATACCTAAGGTAGTACAGATTTATGCAAAAAAATCCACATCCACGAAAACTTTAACGGACTTATTTTGAAAATTATTTTAATACGTGGTGGGGGTGAAAGTTCAGCCCGACAATATGTGTTGACAAATAGGTCTTGTAAAACACCTACGGTAGTGTGGATGAATGCAAAAAATCCCTATCCATGAAGACTGACGGTCTTATTGAATTCATTTTTAAAATAATATTATTGGTGGTTGGGGTAAAAATCCTGCCTTAAAAAATATTTTTACATATAGGTCTTATAGGGTATATTCAGTAGCATAAATTTATGCAAAAAATCCCCATCCACGTAAACTTTGGCGAAGTTATGCAGTTTTTTAAATTATCATCACTAGTTGTCAGAGTAGAAACCTTGTCTGACAAAATATTTTGACATATAGGTCTGTGAGAGTACCTTCAAAGCAGATTTAAAAAAAAAACCTTCCGTGAAAACGTAGTTTCGATTACTTTCATTATCACATCTTAAAAAATGCCTTTTCATATACTTACCCATGGTCGGATTTCGAAAAATGAGTAGTTTCCTATTCATTATTACACTTTCAGGTATCATAAAAACATTTCAAGCAACAAACAATCTTATTCTATTGTCAAACAAAACACACTTATAATATGTGTGAACCCTTCGATTGTGTACTTAAATTATGGCTGGCCATGAAATTTCAATGTATTTTTAGCGCGGTGACAAATTCATGACTGAAACTCGTGGCTGCTTTCATGCTGATGTAACCCAGCACGGTTTTAGGAAGAATATCATTTTATTAAAACAGCCTTATAAATCATGTTGAAACCACATCATACCAATTTCTCAATTTTGTATACAGTGAATAAGATTTCAGCAATTGTGTATAATCAGTCTGTTTTATTATATTTTTCAAAGGTATTTGATATGGTGTCTTCCGAATTTCTAATTATTTGAAAATGCTTTCTTTTCCAAATTATTCATTGATTTTGTTGAAGTCACATGCATGGGCATAGTAAGACTGTAACAAATAACTTCTTCATGTTAAGTGAGTTAGATGTTGAATTAGGAAACTCCTTACTGCCACATTACAATGTTTGCTGGTGATAGTTGCTAGTCCTGAACCAGTCCACAGCAAATGTTGGCAGCATCATTGATACATTCACATCATGGTGTGATGGAAATTAACTGATTTGAATTACAACAAAGTCTGTGTGAATGAAATGTTACAATAGGAGGGAAAATATTCCAGGAAAAATATCTATACAGTTCGAATATTTTATCTTTACCCATGCATCATCAATTTATGATCAAAGAAATCACACACCCTCTATCTAAATTCTCTTTCTATCAACCGCTTTGAGCGAATCAAAATTCGATAACATGTTTCTTCTAAGCTAAGAATTATGGTATTGTGATGATCGATTTAAAAATCAACAGTGAAAAGAGATAGCCATAAAACCGACAGTATGTTACATTTCAACTAAACTTGCCAAACATTCTATTGACTAAGGTAGTACCATCAATTGCGTCATTGTTTTCTGTCATTGGGGTATTGTTTGTCGCCAGTTTTACTTTGTTTTGCAGTCGAATATATTATAAAGACAGTGTTTTTCAAAGCTAAACGTCTATTGGAATCATTACTTCCAAAGTAAGTACAATACAATGTGTTTTATTCACAAATACTCTTCAAAATTTTTGACCTTACAAATGACATTTGTGACTATAATTCCGTACTACTGGGATATTAACAAAACAGTTATTCATAGTGTGGAAACCCTATTGAGACCAAAAATCATTACCTAAATCTATAAATACAGGTCAAAAATAACAACATATTTTATTGTTTTAACTGTTTTTTAGGTTATGCCTGGAAGTATACATTCACAAGCACAACAATTTGTGTGGAATTTGTGCGGGTATTTTGAAAGGGAAAGAGCGAATGGTGGACCTTTTTTACCACTTTCACCTGTTCGAGAGGTAACAATTAAAACCACAAAAGAAATGTCATAACTTTTCTTTACTGTATTTAAAATATCTCGAAAAACGTTGTACAAAATCAGAAACGAAAATAAACCCATTGCATCAACTCCAGGAAAAAGTAGACGTCGTTTCAAAAAGAAAACAGCTTAGTTACCTGAAGGACAGAAAATGACAGTACAAAATACATGGTGGGGGAAATGAAGATAATATTGATTATTTCTTTCATCTATTAAATATCAGTCATCAACCAATCATACGTTTGTTTCCTGTTTGACAGGACCAATCAACACGCTCTATTAGCGACTATTTACATGATGCACAATAGTCACCGACTATTCAGCATGATACTCATATCAAGGAGCCTGAGCATCTGACAGTACTCTAAATAAATACATATTAAACGTCAAATAGAATCAATCGTGTTAAAGCTGAATAATTATTTGAAAATGAATCGGTTTGGAAAAATCAAAAACGATGAGATATCGAGGCTACAATCCCTGACAATACAGTGTCATTCATATGACAGATATGAAGAAATGGATTCAAGAAATATTCTTCATAAATATAACACGACCTTGATTAATTGTCGACTATTTTATTGCTGCTAAATTTCTCTTGTATTTATTAATTTTACTCGACATTATTTTGGCATTAATAATCAGAGATGAAAGCCCTCGAGCTTCGCTCTCGGGCTCTCATCAGATTATTAATGCCAAAATAATGTCTCGTTAAATTATTATAAAATACAGTCGAAATTTAGATGCAATAAAAATAGTCGACTATTTATCAAGGTCTTGTTATATTACCCTTGACTATTCATTCGATGGACGTAACACTGACTAGTGAGAAAAATTTCTGAACAAATGTAACCGCCCCATTTTCATCAATCACAACTTCATCAGGAAAGTCATTGGATTTATGTATATTAGTTGAAAAGTCAAACTTTATTGTCACATCTAGTTTTGTTTTTAATTTGAAACTTCACTTGTATCTCGTTTTCGAAATGCAGTTATATTATCAGTCCTCCTATCGCATGAATTTTGAATTTTTTTCTTCCAGAAAAACATGTTACCCTTCAATCCTTGAATGATGAACTGAAAAATAAGGAGATTGGATGTGCAAATCATCTTCGAATGTTTTACTGAAAGAGCTGGGATTTAAATTTAAAAAAGATGATAATCGAAAAGCTTTTATTGAAAAGACTCATATTGTTTCACAAAGAGCATATTTTTTACGTAAATACCAGGAAAACCGAAAAGTTTATATCCACGAGAAGTGTTTTTTTAGATGAAACATGGATTTATTCTAGAGAAAATAAAACCAAGTCTTGGCAGGATAATAATGACAAAAGTGTACGCAAACCCGAAGGATATGATGGTAAACGATTTATTGTTGTGCATGCTGGTTCTGCAAAAGGGCTCGTTCCAGAAGCCAGTTTATTGTTCTGTTCGAAATCTTTGACTCTAGATTATCATGGAGAAATGAATAGTACAATATTCACCAAGTGGAACACTTCACAGTTAATTCCTAGTTTGGAAAAGCCATCTTTGATATTAATGCTAAATGCAGCATACCACAGTCAAATTTTGAATAAACAGCATACCACGCCTTCAGGAAAATCGGAAATTGCTACTTAGTTGGCTACAGGAAAATTATTGAAAAATCACAGTTCATCTTTGGTTAATTAAAACACAATTAATATAGGAGAACACGAGAGTATATCAATACTTCTTATTCAAATGCATAAGAACAACTAACTAGATATTTCAGTTTCCTATTCATCTTCACACCCAAAATATTTTCGGGATT
Organism: Chrysolina americana; assembly: GCA_958502065.1. Taxonomy (NCBI): domain Eukaryota; kingdom Metazoa; phylum Arthropoda; class Insecta; order Coleoptera; family Chrysomelidae; genus Chrysolina; species Chrysolina americana. The sequence continues at coordinate 37,054,156 of OY293416.1, read as the reverse complement.
ATAATATTACGACTCACAAAGGAATAGACAAATATCCTAAATAAACATGGTCATAAATAAGACCCTTCGGATTTACGTATTTCCCTGACCAATCACCAGATACTAGTCTGGGAGCGTGGCTCGTTTTTGCATATTATAATATATCAGATACAAATTTTAACAAAAATAATATTGATTTTGATGAGAAATTAACAAAACCAGAGTTATTGCAATTGGCTAAGATGAACCAAAAGGAAAACATATAATATAGATGAACTGGTACGAGAAGATGGACATGAAGTATTAAGATTACCACCTTATCACGCAGACTTTAATGCTATTGAATTAATTTGGGCTAATTGTACTGCAACAATCACATTGGCACTGATGAAAAAGTTTTGGGTATGTGGAATGAAGCATTAGAAAAGTGCAACACTGAATCCTGGGCAAAATGTGTAAAACACACCGAATCACTCACTGAAAAATGGTATGAACGAGAAAAGCTCCTTTATGATATGGTTATTAAACCCATTATAATTAACATTGGTGACAGTTCTGAATCTAAAAGTGATTAAATATATTACTTTTGTTTTTACTTTCATAAATGGTATACAGGGTGATTCAAAAGTACTTTGACAAACTTCAGGAGGTGATTCCTCACAATATTCTAATTTCAATTGTCCAAATAAATATATGTCCGGAAACGCTTCGTTTCCAAGGAACAGGGTGTTGAAGTTTTATTTTTATTTTCATTTTTTCAAATATCTTTTGAAATACTATCCATAATCAAACGAAAATTGGTAATGAGAGGTTTTTTAAGGTGACGAGTTCGAATCAGATGTTACTATTGCTCTTACTCATAGAGGGCGCCTCCTACACGTCTTTCTCTTTTTTGAAGATTCATAACTTTTTTGAGCGTACTTTTAGTACATTTTTCAGTAAAAAAATCGATTCCTCTATCATATCTACGTAAAAAAGCTACCCTTGTTACAAGTCGCTATAAGCAACCGTTTTCTAGATATTTGCACTTGAAAATTTCAAGTTGATTATTTGATAAATCGATGCATGTTGAAATAATTACCTTTATTTTGCATTATTCACAAGAAATTAATTTGACGTAAGTAGTTTGTTTTTTTTGTAGGGGACGCCACCTATTCTATTACTTTTTACTCGTTTGAAGAGGTCATTACTTTTGGGTACGTTCCTGTATGGCATCCTTAAGCGAAATAGTTATTTTGGTATCAAGGATGCAAAATCAGTATTTGTTTTAATAATATTTGCAAGAAATATCAACATTTTATTTCAAGAAATTTTGACTATGTAGAATAAAATAAAATAAAGGAAACTACATAATTGTTATCAAATAAATTGTTAAAAGTGTGCACCTTCAGTTAAGATACAGGCATTCAATCTTCTAGTCATTGAATCTTGTACCCGCTCAAAAATTATTGGTGTGTTTCTTATTGTTTCACAAGCGTCTACTATTCGGATTCTTAGATCTTCCTCGTTCGCTACTGGAGTTTTATAAACTAGTGACTTCAAATGTCCCCAAAAATAAAAATCTATCGGGTTTAGATCTGGGGACCTTGGTGCCCACGCCTGGTTAGGTTCTTCTACATCCCTACTGATCCATCGATTTGGATCGAGAGTGTTAAGAAATTCCCTGGCAACAACGCTAAAATGGGCTGGAGCCCCATCATGCATAAACCACATGGGGATACAAATTTCTAATGGTACATCCTGAAGTAGTCCCTGCAATTCGTTTTCTAAACGGTATCTGTAAGTTGCACCATTCAGTCGAGGCGGAAGGAAGAAAGGACCTATCAAGTAATTATCAATTATTGCCGCCCATACATTTACAGAAAATTGATATTGATAATGTCTTTCACTAACTGCGTGCGGATTTTCTAAAGCCCAAACATGGTTGTTATGAAAGTTTGTGATAGCATTTCGGGAGAAGTTTGCCTCGTCTGTAAAGGGTACATTTCTTAAAAATTGAGGATTTCCAGACAATTTTCTCAAAAACCACTGACACAGTAATGCGTTGGGGACAGTCTCGTGGCAAAAGAGCTTGTACCCTTTGAATATGGTATGGATAAAATTGATGGTCGTGGAATATTCTCCAAACTGTGGACTGAGTAGAATTGAGAGCTTCAGCAATTGTTCTTGTACTTGTTTCTGGATTCTCCTCGAGAGCGTTCAAAACAGCTTCTTCCAATTCTGGGGTTTGGACTGCTCGTGGTCTTCCAATAATATCAGCTGTCCTGTTAAAGCTACCTAAAGAGAAAGACGTGAAGGTAGCGCCCCCTATGAGTAAGAGCAATAGTAACATCAGATTCGAATTCGTCACCTTAAAAAACCTCTCAATATATTTTCGTGATTATGGATAGTATTTCAAAAGTAATTTGAAAAAAACGAAAATAAAAAGAAAACTTCAACACCCTGTATCTTGGAAACGAAGCGTTTCCGGACATATATTTATTTGGACAATTCATATTGGAATATTATGAGGAATCACCTCCTGAAGTTTGTCAAAGTACTTTTGAATCACCCTGTATAGGAAATTGAAAAAGTTTGAATACCTAAGTCTAGAAGATTCCTTTTCTGGGTTTTAGTCATGTTTGAATGGAAACTCATTTTTTGATATCAACGCATGCAAAGGTTTTTGAAATATTGCACTCCAATCTAGTTTTTTGAACAACTTTTTTCGTTAACTGTTACCTACAAGAATTGCATTAATATGGATAAAATTAGGATTCGATTTGATTTGTATCAAACGGCTGCGGATGAATGGATAAAACAACTTCCTTATATGAGTGTGACTGAAATTAGAATACCTACAGTAGGGAGGACAAAAGTTTCTAGTAAACTCACTGGGCAAATGGGGAAATTTCATAAACATATTTCTGCCTCCATGTTTCATTATCCTATCGAACCTGGTGCCAGTGGATTCGTAATAATTAGAATAGACGTTATTTTGACTAAAACGTCTCGACTTATTTCATATGCATAACATTGATGACGCACGGGTAAAGATAAACTGTATTGATGAAATAGAGTTATGTCTTGAGAATATTCCTAACTGATAGGAGGTTAGACTGGGATCTACATATTAATCATATATATTCGTGAAACTTAATTCAGCATATTTCTGATGATTTTAGTGAAAATTTTATAAATTTCCACTGTTCTAAACCAGATTATAAAAATGTACATCTGAACACACATGAAATAAATAAATTTTTTCTTTATCCAATCACACCTGAAGGAATAACTTCATTTATGAAGAATACATCATTGAAAGCCATCAGCGGGTATTGATGAAAATAAAGGTAAAATTATACATAGCTTTTCTAGTATTCCGCTGTCATCTCTTATAAATGAGTCGTTTGTTAACAGAAAGTATCCAAGTAGTCTTGAGTTGTTAAAGTCAATTCCTGTCTATAAAAACAAGGGATCCAGAAGTGAAACAGCTAATTACAGAAATATTTGTTTATAAAGGCAATTTACAAACAATACAAGAGCAGTAAATTATTAAGAGTGCTTCAATTCAATCTCTCCATATCAACATCATTTTAAAGAAAAAATCCACTGCCTCTGCAATAAGTAAACTAACTTCATCCACACATGATTCTTAGAATAGCAAGTTACCTCCATTAGCAATTTTTTTTTGGTTGATCTAAGTAGGTCATTTGATACAATTGACCACATACTACTTCTAGAAAAACGTAATCGAATAGAAATTAAAGGTATTGCCAACAACTGATAGAATCGTACTTGAGTGATAGAAAACAAGTTGTTGTTAGACAGCTTAAATCTTCAGAATGCTCTGAAAGTATAGGAGTGCCATAGGGATTAATTCTAGGTTCTTATAATACGTTAATACGTTTTTTCACAAAATGCATTTGAAATGTCAGAATAAGTGCGGATCTGGCGGTCTAAATCCCTTTTCTTACCTGACCACGATAACTTTTGAATGGTTTGATGTGAAATAACGGAACAGAATTTTTTTTTGAATGGTTCGAAATTCTAAACTTTTAAACTTTTAGATGGTTGAAAATAGAATTGAATTGTCTTTTCAACGATGTGACACATAACCCCCCCATGTCATTTAAATTTTTTTAGTTGATGTGCCCCCCCGCGCCATCTATCGAGGAATCACAATGTTTCATTTCAAAAAGTAGTATCGGTGAAACCCTCCAAACGTTTTTTTTATGTTTGTACGTCAAACCGTTTAAAAGTTAACAGGGGGGACTATATAAAAGCCGCACTGTATATACAGAGCTATTCAAATTCGATTCTATGCACGGGGATCTCGGTGACGGTAAAAGATAGAAGGGTGGTTAAATGGGGTCAAAGTTGCGTATTTCAGAAGTCAATTAAGTGACACAAAAAATCTGATCCAGCTTCTTTGGTTCTGGAGTTATACAGAAAAAATCGAAAATTTCAATTTTTTTTTAATGGAAATGACAAGTTGACATTTTAAAATTAAAACTGTTATGGAATAAAAAAATAATAATTTTACTGCTAATAGTTCACTACTTCCAAAACACTCTATACTCAGATAAAAATACTATGTCAATATGAAATATGACTCTTGACATTTGAAAAGATGCAATAAAAAATACAGGTCTGCATTTGAAAATAAAAAGTTGAGGAAGGCCCGGGTTGTACGATACTTTGTATATAAGTTTTATTTGCATATTTGGATAGTCTACAAAAAGTTGCTATGACAAAGTGCCAAAAGTTTAAAACAATCTTTACAAAATAAAAAGAAATAGGCAAAAAAAGAATTCCAAAATTTTCGATTTTTCCTGTATAACTCCAGAACCAAAGTAGCTAGATCAGATTTTTTTGTTTCACGTATTTGACCTCTGAAATACGCAACTTTGCCCCCATTCAACCACCCTTCTATCTTCTATCCTTTACCTTTACCGAGATCCCTATGCATAGACTCGATTAAATGGGAAAAAAGGTAACTATTGTGGTGAGCAGTATATTGGTAATAGAAAAATTACGGGGATTCTCGCCATTTCCAATTTATATAGGGAAAACTGAAAATGCTGTTTTCGGTTTTTTACGAATAGAATTGTTTTTTCAGAAAATATAAAAAAATTAAAAAGGAAAGTTTTAATGTATTCAAAATGTACTAGAACTACGTAACGATAAATTTTTAATCAAACGTTTCGTGTCAACACCGCCATCATCAACTATTTTTTTCAAATACGGACCTGTCTATTTCATCACAAATATTGATAGAGCGATAAAATCACAATTCTGTGGTATATCACACTCGACCTTTTTATAACGTTTCATATAAAATAACTAGCATCATCAGTGACAACAATTTTTAATTACGGTCTTGTCATAACGTAGTTCTAGTACATTTTGAATACAATAAAACTTTCCTCTTTAATTTTTTTATATTTTCTGAAATAACCATTCTATTCGTAAAAATACGAAAACAGCATTTTTAGTTTTCCCTGTATAAGTCGGGAAGGGCGAGAGTCCCCGTAGATTTTCTCTGACCAATGTACTGCTCACCACAATAGTTACATTTTTTCCCAATTTAATCGTCTTTGTATCTATTACGGTTTAGAATGTAGCAATGTTACCACATGATAAAAGAAACGGCCTGTAACAAAGGAAGTTATCACGACTAGACTAATAGTAACAATTGAATGATACTCTTTTGGGGATGCAGTCAGAAGATGGTCAATGTTAAATTAATGGTATTTCCTTTGACAATGAAATAAAGAATTTTGAAAACTTACATAATGTTTTATGTGTAAATTTTGTATCAATTTCAGACTATTTATATTTATTATTCACAGTAATTCCAAGATTTAAGACAATATGTATCTACGAAGCTTTGTCAACAACAAATATATTCAATGTCCCTTTTAACCTATTTAAGAAATAACTGAAGTCCCTCGTCAATGATTCTACATGATGTTTTGTAATAGTATTCAATTCAATGTAATTTTGTATTTTTTTTTTATCTATATTTTTTTATATGTACATGTACCTGAGTTTCTATTGACTTTTTATACAGGGCTATTCAAATTCGTTTCTATACATGGGGATCTCGTAAACGTTAAGAGATAGGAATTGTGGCAAAGTTGCGTATTTTAGAGACCTATCAATGATGAAAAAAAAATGGAATTTAGCTCTTTTGGTTCTGGAGATATGCAGGAAAAAACAAAAAAATCCCAATTTTTTTTTTGCCTGTATCTTCTTTATTCGCAGAAATATTAAAAATCTGTCCACATTTTGCTATAGGCACTTGATGTGGGCTATCAGAATATGTCCATGATTTTTTTTATACAGGGTGTCATCTGACTTTGAATTTTCAAATACGGACCTGTATTTTTTGTCGTAGTTTTTGGATCGTCGACGTTCACTTCATACTGAGAAATTAAATTTAATTTTATATTTCGGTTAGTTTTAGTAATAATTTATTATTATTGAGTGAATTATTCCCTTTTAAATTACGGCCCTGGAAATTGGTTGACTGAGTTAAATAAAAACACAATAGCAACTTTACAATAAGATGGCCTGCAAGATCACCAGATCTTACTATTTTCTATGGGGGATATTGAAAAATAGGATTAGGGGGGAGATTAGGTGTATTATAATATGAAAAAACGAGTTTAAAAATGTCTCGAAATGGAAGGACTCCAATAAGAACATATTGAGCCATTAATTTTTTTGTGTATATAAATTAGTTCATTTCAATTTTCACCACAATGTTCGTTTCAGATGTAATTATTACTATCATTTCTTTTTCAGCTTATCAAAATACATATACCTAATCTATTTTTGTTGTAGATATGTTTCAGATAATCATAAAAGGTTTTGCTATTCGAAGTTCATTGGAGAAAACGCTCAAAGAGCATTGAAAATGTGAAGAAATATGAATTGGTACCTTAAAAATGAAAAAATACTTTCGAAAAACACTGTGGTACTTGGGGAGACGTGAAAGTTGCTATTGTGTTTTTATTTAACTCAGTCAACCAATGTCCAGGGCCGTAATTTAAAAGGGAATAATTCACCCAATTATAATAAAATATTACCGAAACTACCCGAAATATAAAATTAAATTTAATATCTCAGTATGAAGTAAACGTCGACAATCCAAAAACTACAACAAAAAATACAGGTCCATATTTAAAAATTCAAAGATGGGGGTGGCCCAAGTCAGATGAGACCCTGTCTAAAAAAATCATGGACATATTCTGATAGCCCACATCAAGTATCAATAGCAAAATGTGGACAGATTTTCAATATGTTTTCAAATAAAGATTATTTGATTTTTCCTGTATATCTCCAGAACCAAAAGAGCTAAATTTGATATTTTTACATCATTGAATAGGTCTCTAAAATACGCAACTTTGCCACAATTTAACCGACACTCTATCTCTTATCGTTTACAAGATCCCCATGTACAGAAACGAATTTGAATAGCTCTGTATATACAGATTTTTGTTGTTTCGTTTTTGTTTTTGTAGGTTTGTTAGATTACTTGTACCATTTGGAATTTGTATAGAATTCTGTAGTGTACTTGATTGAATAAATGATTAAATAAAATAAATAAATTATTCTTTGGATAATAAGGTATAATTTGACTGAAATAATAGGTTTATAGCCTTTGTGAAATCATCCTTTCTGGAAAAAAATATACCTACTTGTTAATAATAATAATAATGTTTATTCATAAATTTATTATACCTACTTAATGTTTGTTCTCATTGAATTCTAAAAATCTGTTGAATTTCTATTCTAAAATTTTGGCTAAGATTGTATTGAGTATAATCGTTCAGGTTCTCCCTAAGCAAAATGCATCTCATAATTTGTTGCTGAAAGGTTATTTCAGGCATATGACTATCAATTCGGAGTTATTAGGAGTGATGCTCTGAGGTTGTTTTACCAATATAAGGAAAAAATTTGCAGCAAACATGTTGGCTAAAATATTGGCTTTTTCCAGGGCATTCGTGGTAAATGTTCCACATTTCTTGGTTGGAATATGTGAAATTTCATCCCACAGCTTTAGCAAAGGACCAAAACGAGCGGGACCCGTTAGGACATTTGACGAAAGGAACAATTGAATAATTAAGAAATGCGGTGGTCGGTGGTCCAATGTATCTAGCAGTGAAACTTCTGGCTCGCATCAGACAGACGTTCGAGGCGCCGGTACAGAATCATTTTTCCCAAGTACACTTGTCTCTTTAGGTGGCTACATGCCTTGTTGTGAATCAAGTGTGATGTGAGTTGCCTCGATGCCAATCCCGACGTCTGGTGCTAGCTTGAAGTACGCACCGACCACCCGGGGTGGTGCTGTAGGTTTTCCTACAGCTGAAAAGTGAATACACCACTGAATGCATCAGTAAGTCACTCTGGAGCGCCACGGCAAATAATAATATTAGCCGTCCTCTACCCGCACAGGCTATGTCTTTGGGTACACTCTATGAGTGTTCATGAGAAAGTATTATTATTATCCTAAAAAATGTGCTGTATGTACAACACACAACACGTCTTGATGGATGGTACATTTCTAGTAAAAAAATCAATTGTTTCTTACCGTCTGAGGTAAGCATCAGACTTTGCCTTGAATGCTAAAAATTGAGCTCTCTGCTGTTCGGGAACTCTTTCGCTCAGTGCCGACCAGTTTATAGAACTTTGAGTAATTCTTCTAGTAGTCATCTTCTTTCAATTTACTAAAATATGATTTAATTATATAACATATAACTACTGAACTGACACTAGAGATGAGGTTCAGATTTCGGAATGAAAAATTGAAAATCTGACAAATGAAACTGACATTCACAGAACTTGTGTTTTATGCTGACAGTAAGGTAAGTCTAAATACCTTGGTAATATTTGCTTGCAATGCATGTAATACAGTAACCGACAACATTTCCAACAAATACAGCATAGTATGATCACTATGTAATCATTGTCAAGAGTTCTATAATGATAATTGATAACAGTGATAACTATGCCATATACATACAATGCAGTAGGTTCATTCGTAGGGTATAGTGCAGTGCATTGTCAAAGAGTAGAGGTGTAGAACCTCTACCTTTTGGCAATGTGTAATTCACACCACATTTTGAATCGATATTCGATTGTAGCTGATAGGTGAAACCATACCCCTGCGAATTTTGTGATTTTTCTGCGAATAAAATGGCTGCCAGATGCCAGACATACCGCAAGAAAGTTCAAATAATTTTAACTCTTCAAATTCGCGCAATCCACGGAACCATATGTTTTTATATGTAAGTCACTCACAAGATGCATTGAAACCCTGGTGTGATCTCTTATACCTGTGATACCGACATACAAAAGTGTTGATGTACGGCCTACTTGATTCATGATATTTTTATTGCATTGGTACCATTTCACTTCTTTAACACAGATGGCGGCAAAATTACAGATTAATGTTGTCATTGACGATTGACGGTTGGACAAGCGACAAGTATCATCTCAACATTCAAAAACAATCAAATGACAAATCAAGACACCATGAAATGTTGGAAACTCGGCTATTTTCGACTTCTGCGCCATCCATCGATGAAAGAAGCCAACGGTATCAATGCAATTACAGTATCAACAATTTTGGTAGAATCAAAATCGAATCTGAGATCGCACCAGGGTTTCTATGCATCTTGGTCACTCAATACTTGTTTCTGTGATATGCTTAACCACAGAACACCACAGAAGTGACAGTAAAGGCGGCCATTTGATCTTTTAAGACTTGTTCATACCCTCGCGAATTTCGTAATTTTTCTGCGAATAAAATGGCTCCCATCATGCCGAACTGCCCCCGGACTCCGATGATTAGAAATGTTTTATAGAATCGAAATGTGACGTCATATCGAAATATCGGTACTATGCTTCCCATGTCTAACGTTCGAATATGACGTCACATTCTCGACACATTTCGATGCTATGAAACATTTCTAATCATCAGAGTCCCAGTGCTGATCGTTGATAGAGAACCATATCGGCAGCCATTTTATTGGTATGAACTAGATTTTAGGGCCAGTGTTTCAATGTTTAGTTAAGCTGACGGCTACCCAGCAAGCACAAAAAGATTACCTGTCTCTAACGCAATGATACACTGAGACATTATTGAACGTCCCATGTGATGTACTTTAAATGTTCGTGGGAGTTCCCAAGGCCGGTTTTTCAATCGATAGTTAAGCGAATTTAGCTGTCGGCTGTCTCTAACCTTCCAGGAATATACCATGCTGTCTGGGAGTGAAGGGCCGTAGAATACTCGCGGGCCAAGCAACAGATTCGAACAGTTTTTAATAAAAAAACGAGCTTTTATTATAAGATAAATTTCTTGTTTCAGCAAAATAATTTTGCTAATCAGTAATTTCACGAGAAAACTGGTTTGCCTCAATTATGATATTTTACTTGAAGTGGAATTTATACATTCTGAACAAGTACAGCATTCTGATTTCGTATCTAGTACCTAGAAATTTGAAAAAAAAATTGAAAAATAATTTTGTCACTCATCTGGTGAGATCTTTTCAATGGTATCAGCCTCGGATGCATCTTGTGATCTGTAGGTGCTCTACTGCATTGGGATTCTAACAATGGATCGTATCGTATCGGCGCGAGACGAGACGCGAATCGAAACGATAGTACGTTGCTATTCTAAGAGGCCTATTCTGTAACGCATAACGATATCGTTAGTGAACGATAATCGGTAATTAACGATATTTGCGATTCTGTAGCTAGATATCGTTATAGTTTTATCGTTATTCTACGATAACATTTATCGTTTGTATACGACGTCGATGGAGGTGTCTTTATATTGTTGTTGGTGGATATCAAACATGAAACATGATTTAATTCACAGAACATATTAGTATAGTATAGTATATGGAAAGAGGAAAGAAAGAGTGGTAATCACAAATTTTGGGATATTTCAAAGTGGTGCAATTTTTCAATAAAAAATTAATAACCAGAGACAACTAGTATAGCTACTTAGAGAAGATATATTGCGCAGGTGGAATACATGAATACTACGATATTCTCAGCATTTATATGAACGTTCAAATATGATCTATAAAACTATTTGTTGAGTCAACAGCAGTTTGAGTTACCAGATATTCTTTTTCGGCAAATGTACAGATCAAATAAAGAGGCAGCACAATAATTATTCGAAGGGAAGTTGTGATGTTTATGTTGCCAGCACAAAGAAACACAGGAACAGCTCCTGTTATCAGGGTGAGATGAAAATATAGATGCCATGCATTTCGAGTGTGTCATTTGTATGTTCACAGTTTTTTTAGCACATTATTATTTCAAGCGCATGGCAGCTTCCAGAAACCTGTAGGATCAGACAGACACAACAATTCATCTCAACCGAATGTCAGCAGATCTGTTCACGAGGTTGTTGATATGGCTTTATAACAAGTAACACTTGCAATTATGTGTCCGTGAGGAACGTTGCACAAATAGAAGACAGATATAATTCAATATCCGTAGGGGGGAAATAGTTGTTTTCTGTCAGATATTTGTTTCAATGTCCACTATGTGGAATTAAGTATGTGGAGAGATGAAATATTTCACACAAAACATGAGTATATGTAGCAAATGTTTAATAATAACAAATAATTGATGAATAATTTACAGATTCTTTATGAAACATGAGATACCAGAAATCATAGGATGTATAGATTGCACCCATATAAAAATTATTCCACCAAGTTTTCACAATCATTAGTTCTCATTTCGTTGAGAAATGCCTCAAATTGGCTCTTAAAGTCGTCTTTTATTCATACCCCGCTGCTTCTTTTTTATTGGTTTGGCTATAGTCATTATATAGTCAAGTCTGGATGAAAACAATCATTATTTATTACAGATTATATTAAATTGTTCAATATTATGTACGTATATTTCATTCAAACTGTAACCAAATTTCATTCTGACAGCAGCCAACTTCGTTAAAACTCGCGCACAAGTATCGACAAACTTTTTTGGTCACAAATCATTAAAATTCAAGTACCAACATTTACCAAATCCATTTAATACTATGTTACCAGATTTTGTTCTAAGGACATTGATACTGAATGTATTTTAAGAATTTATCGTTAGGAATGTCGTTGGCGAAAATGTCGTTAGCGCAACGATATCGTATTCTTAGGACAATTTACTGAAGAGGCCTATTCTGTAACGCATAACGATGTCGTTAGTGAACGATAATCGGTAATTAACGACATTTGTTATTCTGTAGCTGAATATCGTTATCGTTTTATCGTTACTCTACGATAAAATTTATCGTTTGTATACGACGTCGATGGAGGTGTCTTTATATTGTCGTTGGTGGATATCAAACATGAAACATGATATAATTCACAGAACATATATTTATAGGTGATTATTTAAATTTGAATTAGAATCTAAATATTTGGAAATAGGAAAGATAGAGTGGTTAGCATAAATTTTGGGATATTTCAAAGTGGTGCCAGAGGCAACTAGTACAGCTAGTTAGAGAAAATATATTGCGCAGTTAGAGAAAATATATTGCGCAGGTGGAATACATAAATTCTACGATATTCTCAGCTTTATTATATGAACTTTCAAAAATGATCTGTAAAACGTACTATTTTAGACAACATCGACGGCGACTCCGAATACTGAGGGACACAAGCAACCTGTTTGAGTTACTAGATATTCTTTTCGGCAAATGTATAAGATCGCATAAAGAGGCAGCACACTAATTATTCAATGAAGTTGTGGTGTTCATGTTGCCAGCACAAAGAAACACAGGAACAGCTCCTGTTATCAGGGTGGGATGAAAATTGATGCCATATTTCGAGTGTGTCATTTGTATGTTCAGAGCTTTGTTAGCACATTATCCTTTCTGGCGCATGGCAGCTACCAGAAGCCTGTAGGATCAGACAGACACAACAGTTCATCTCAACCGAATGTCAGCAGATCTGTTCATGAAGTTGTTGATAAAGCTTTATAACAAGTAGTACTTGCAATTATGTGTCCGTGAGGAACGTTGCACAAATAGAAGACAGATATAATTCAATATCCGTTGGGGGAAGTAGTTGTTTTCTGTCAGATATTAGCCTTAATTTCTATTGTGTGGGATTACCTATGTGGAGAGACAGGAATTTTTCGGTTTTACGAAATATTTGATTCATAAAATTGAACTCTCCTATAGGGTGGCTACGGAAGTATTGCCTACGGAATATCTCAGTTATTGTTTGAAGTAGGTTTGTGAAATTTGGATCGTCGATATAATGACATAAGAGCTAGAATTTGAGCATATTGACATGTCGAAGTTAACTTCCGGTCTGACCGGAAGTAACATCAACTTTCTTATTTTAAATGGAAACCCTATTTTTTTTTCTTTTCGCTTTATTCAGCATTCAATTCCCTTTCTAATGACATATCACAAGTTGGTATCTAACCAGAAACTAGATCAGAAAAAAATTATTATTGAAATTCACCGAGTAGGCCGTGGAAGCAAAATGAAAGCCAAAAATTGAAAAGTTGGCTATGGAAACCATACGTCACTTGATAACAGTTGCTACTACTGTGATATTTTATTTTCATTCGTCGGCGTTATAAAAAGCAGCCAAAAAAAATATTGGAAAAATTGGGAAAAAAACAATACTCTGTAGGTTCATAACTTAAATAGGAACATACAACTTTTTCTTGCCTGTACTATTCACCATAACCATTCCTTTCTAATGATATAATAGAAAGTAATGAAGAAATGAAATACCAAAAAATCCAATTATTATTATTCAAATAACAAAACAGATTATCGCCAAACGCAAAAATAACATTAAAAATAATGTGGAATGATAAATTATATCCTGTAGGTTCTAGGTTAAATAGGAACATAAACGTACTTGGTCTGTGCCATCGTCCATAGATATTCTAATATCTACCTATGGACGATGTTTGTGCTATTCAGAATAATCATTCCATTGCAATAATCATTCGAACCAAAATACTAACAAGTAGGCTGATTAAGATGTATTTTGGAATGAAACAAAAAAGAAACGAGAGCTCTCACGAACGCTGCTATCCATATTATTTTGACGTTCGAAGTAGTGTTTTTGATTCTGCCATTTTAAAAGGGTTTGGAAATCGAAATCAGTTAGTGGAATATTCAAAAAATGCCCCGTTATTCACGAACCGAACAAATTGACATGCTTCTCATTTATGGTGAATGTTTAAAAAATTCTTATGCCGCTGAACGATTGTATTTAGAGCGATATCCAGGAAGGCAGCAACCGTCAAGAAGATATTTCCAGTGGCTTGGAGAAAAATTATGAACTGAGCCTGATGTTCACGAAGACCAAGAAGCATTTGTTATTAATGAGGAAACTGAAATTAATGTATTAGCTTTAGTACAATATGATAGCACAATTTCCTCAAGGCAGATTGGCGCCGAATTAGCTATAAGTAAGGACTCTGCTATGAAAATTTTGAAAAAACATCGATTTAAATCCTTCAAGTATCAGTTGCATCAACATTTGTATGAAAATGACGGTGAAAGGCGCCTGGAATATTGTAATTGGTTTCTTCGACAAAATGCTGAGAATCACCTATTTAACTATTATATCTTGTTTAAGGACGAGTCAAGATTTACCAACAATGGATTATTTAACAGGAATAATACAAGGTAGATACTGTACTTTATTTGGATTATTGTTGATAGTCGAAGTGTAAAGTGCTAAAAGTGTGAACGGTCTTTTGTTTCAGGTACTGGGCGATAGAAAACGAGCACCGGTTTCGACAAGGTGGCTTCCAGGAGAGATTTGGTGTGAATGTTTGGGCAGGAATAGTTGGAACTCATATTGTTGGCCCCATTCTTTTTCAAGGCCAACTAACCGCAGAGAGATACTTTAATTTTTTAACGAATGAAATTTCGGAATTCATTAACAATCTACCAGCGGAAATAACTGAGAGAATGTACTTCCAGCAAGATGGCGCCCCTCCGCATAATTCAAGAATAGCGAGAAATTATCTTCAAAATCGCTTTCAAGACTTATAACAACCCATGGTGCAGTCAGGTGGCCACCAAGGTCACCTGATCTTACTCCGTGCGACTTTTTTCTATGGGGGCATCTTAAAAATAGGGTGTATTCCACACAGCCTACAACTCTACATGAACTAGAAGCAAAAATTCGTAGAGCTTTCCAAGATATCACGCCCCAAATGTTGAGAAACGTTTTACATGAAAATATCACCAGAGTCAATAAATGTATTGACGCTGAGGGAATGCATTTCGAACATTTGTTTTGAATTTATTTTATCTTTAATCCTACCAATTTGAATTTTTTTTTTGATAAATCTGTATTTTTGTTATTTGAATAATAATAATTGGATTTTTTGGTATTTCATTTCAAAAAATTGCTTTCTATTATATCATTAGAAAGGAATGGTTATGGTGAATAGTACAGGCAAGAAAAAGTTGTATGTTCCTATTTAAGTTATGAACCTACAGAGTATTGTTTTTTTCCCAATTTTTCCAATATTTTTTTTGGCTGCTTTTTATAACGCCGACGAATGAAAATAAAATATCACAGTAGTAGCAACTGTTATCAAGTGACGTATGGTTTCCATAGCCAACTTTTCAATTTTTTGCTTTCATTTTGCTTCCACGGCCTACTCGGTGAATTTCAATAATAATTTTTTTCTGATCTAGTTTCTCGTTAGATACCAACTTGTGATATGTCATTAGAAAGGGAATTGAATGCTGAATAAAGCGAAAAGAAAAAAAAATAGGGTTTCCATTTAAAATAAGAAAGTTGATGTTACTTCCGGTCAGACCGGAAGTTAACTTCGACATGTCAATATGCTCAAATTCTAGCTCTTATGTCATTATATCGACGCTCCAAATTCCACAAACCTACTTCATACAATAACTGAGATATTCCGTAGGCAATACTTCCGTAGCCACCCGGTATACACTCGAACTTTGTTTCGTTTTATTATAGTGAATACTCTTGCACAGAGATCAGAGATATGTGAAATTTCCACAGACCGCTGATGAAATATTTACACACAAAACATGAGTATGCAGCAGATGTTTAATAATAACAAATAATTGATGAATTTATAGAGATTCTTTATGAAACATGAGATACCAGGAATCATAGGATGTATAGATTACACCCATACAAAAATTGTTCCATCTAGTTTTCAGAATCATTAGTTCTCATTTCGATGAGAAATGCCTCAAATTGGCTCTTATAGTCGTCTTTTATCCATACCCCGCTGCTTTCTTTGTTATCGGTTGGGCTGTAGTCATAGTCAAGTCTGGATGAAAACAATCATTATTTATTACAGATGATATTAAAGTGTTTGTTATTTATGTACGTATATTCAAACTGTAACCAAATTTCATTCTGACAGCCGACAACTCCGTTCAAATGCGCACACAAGTATCGACAAACGTTTTTGGTCACAAGACATTAATGATCAAGTACCAACATTTACCAAATCCATAAATACTATGTTTCCAGATTTTGTTCTAACGACATCGATACTGAATGTATTTTAAGAATTTATCATTAGGAATGTCGTTGGCGAAAATGTCGTTAGCGCAACGATATCGTATTCTTACGACAATTTACTGAATAGGCCTCTAAGCCTCTAACTCTCAACGGGACAACGATCGGGTATTGTCCGAATATGTCTTAAGGGGATCATCAATTCAAATGGGATTTTGTGTTTTGTACGTTTTATGCATAGAAATATTGTATTTTGTGTCAAGTCAAGAACAACGGAAGTACAGAAAATTGTTAGGAATATTCAAATATTCAAATCAGCAATTTTTATTTTTTGGGTATTGGCGTAATTTAAGTATTTTATAAATATAATGTCTTTCAAAGTAAGAGAGGCCCACTGGCAGATTATGTTAGAGGCCATGGAAAAGTACTCTTATCTGGCTACAGGTAAATTCGTTGGTCCTCGAGGCAGGAGATCAATTTTTTTTATTTTTGATAACAGTCTATATGTTTGTGCCTATGTATATGTATATACCTATGTGTGTATATATCCTTAGAATATTTGTTTTTATATCTTCTATACTGGTTTTAAATGCTAGTTTTTAACTTTTGGACCTGTCCAACACCAAGTATGTGGTTTTTATGGATTAATAAAGTTCTATTCTATAAAAAACACTGGGACGAATTGGCGCATAATCTGAATGCTCTAGGCTATGGAGCGAAACCTACTGAAAAATGGCAGAAGGTAAACCAAAATATCACATACTCAGGTTTTTCAACTAATTTGAGCTTTGCTTTTTGTAGACTTGGTCGGATCTTAAATATTCTTTTAAAAAAAAGGGTGCGTCAATGAGGGCATCATTATCTCGTACTGGGGGTGGACTTGATGATGTAAAACCACTGAGTGAATTAGAACTAAAAATATTAGATTTATTAGGGGAGAACTTTGTGGGATTAAATAATCCTGAATGGGGTATACCTGTAGGTGTGAATGTATCCCTTGACGGGCATTCCAGCGAAAATAGTCTTGATGAACCATCAACATCAAACACACCTTCAACATCAACAAACACACCATGATCATCAAAGACTATTCCCCAGAAGGATAATATGGACCACCCCATACGAAACCGAAAATGGACTTCCACAATGAATATAAGGAAACCATTGAGGAGTTAAGGGAAATAAAAAATGCAATAAAATCTTCCTTGAGTGAGATTTCTTCCAGTTTGAAGGATGTTGCTAGTGGACTTAAAACTTTTAGCACTTATTTCCACAGGTAACAACAAATTCAATGATTTAAATGAGTGAATTTAACAAAAAAAAAATTGCTTCTAGGTGGGCGGGTGATTTTTAAAAAAACAGTAGCCTTCCATTTATGTTATACTTTCGTAAAATATCAGAGATTGTTTGTATTTGTTTGTTATAGAAAGCATTGTTTATTTTTAGTTTGAATGTGCGACTTTGTATTGGAGTATAATACAATTATTTTTGAATCTTCTTTTCAATTCACAACTAGGTGGTTTGGTCCCCGTTCAAATGATTGAACAGGGTGGTTAAAAAATTCAAAAACCACAAAATTTATTTTTATTTCAACTAGGTTACCAACTTCTTCATCTAACACATTTTTTGGTGTCACAAAAACTTGCAGTTAGTGTTCATGGTTATTCAACATTTATTGGAAATATTGCTGGACTATTCTATCTCTAACCCCCAATCCTTCTACAGCAAGTTGTCCTTGATTATTAAGTGGTTCTGCTATCAGCACATCACCGTTATCATTGTCTAGGTCACCTAAGTTTTCATCAATGGGTATGTTTTCATTGATACACATATTGTGTAAAACAACACATGCCTTTAGCAAATTGGCTACAAAATTATGATTGTATCTCAAAGAACGCTCCTTTAAAAGACAGCGAAATCTCATTTGTAGGATGCCAAAACAGCGTACAGCGTTCGATGCAATTCCTTGCTCTAATATGGGCATGATTAAACCTAGATTCACGGCTATTTTCAGGGGGGTTTTGAAACAGTGTCATTAGAAATGGCTGAAGTGGCGGGTAGCCAGAATCTCCAATTAACCAAGTTTGTTCCCCAGATTCTTAAATTTCTTGCATATACTCCTTCATCAATGAGTGGTTCCATATAAACGAGTCATGAGTGGATCCTCCATAGTTGGCAAAAATATTATTTATTTTCATACGGTGATCACAGATAACTTGGCAATTCAGAGAATGGTATCCCTTTCTATTGATGAAATTATGTTCATTGCCAGGTGGTTTTAGTATGGCAACATGGGTACAATCAATAGCCCTATATGAGTCCTGGAAAATGCTATTTCTACATGAAAGCAATTTTCACTACATTCCTTTCCCGAATATTATGAGGGAATGCTATAAATTCTGCACTCATCACTTCAACTATACAAGTTGATACTTCATGTACTGCTCGATGAACTGCAGTTTGACTCAAACTACAATAAGTTTCTTCACCAACGCCCCTTTGGTAAGTTCCTGTGGCATAGAAACGGAGGGCGCATAATATCTTACTTTTATTGAAATACCTCCTCTTATGCGTGGTGATCTCAAATGGGTTATCAATCGTCTTGTCAAATGTTTATTCAATCGATACAATTCAATAAACCTTCGTTCAGGAAGATCGAACGGATTATATCTATTCCTTAATTGGAATCTATGTCTTCTCAATCATCTAATAGGTGGTTGATTTTGTATGATTCCTTGATGAACTATGGGTAGCATTATGTTATTTATTAACGTTTTCAGGTTAGGAATTTGACACATTAAAAAGAGAAACGTTTAGTGGGTTGCCATCTCTTCAGGAGCTAACTATCGTACCAGCTACTCTAAATTATCAAAGTTTGGCTGACATTATCGTACGTGTTTATGTTTCGCCTATGCCGAATATGATTCTTCTCTCTATGACTTGAGCTACCTATGCATGTTCACTGAATGAGTAAACTGGTGTTAATAAGTTACAGAGTTGGCAAATCTGGTGTTTTGTAAGTTGCATAACTGGCAAAACTCGTTTTGTTTACAAATACAAAGTTCTTAATTGTTGTCGATTATAAGCGTAGTTAAGTGAGAAGTTTTC
This sequence comes from Chrysolina americana, assembly GCA_958502065.1. NCBI lineage: Eukaryota > Metazoa > Arthropoda > Insecta > Coleoptera > Chrysomelidae > Chrysolina > Chrysolina americana. The sequence continues at coordinate 37,034,567 of OY293416.1, read as the reverse complement.
TTGTTAGTTCAATTCAAACATGAAAAGACTTAAAATTGAGGATAAGTGTAAAATCTAGCGTAATTTAAGTCAACTGGAGATTCATCGTTTTCTAATTTTCCTATCATGTGATATCATATGTGATGATTTTGAAACTGGCTTTTTATGCCAAATGTGTATTTAAATATTTTCACTTTCTGCGTAAATTATCGTACAATCGGCCTTTTCGTACGTAGCCATATCGTACAAAGTTCAGAAGGCCAAATTATCGTACAAAACGATAATTATCGTATGGGCTGGCAACCCTGCCGGTTTAGTATTGAAAAGAGAAACATATATCGATATCACTAAACGATACATCTACACCTATCGGATGAAATTACGAAAATTTGAGACACGAAACGATACCAATTACTACTTAGAATTCATCCTGTCGTGTCAAACCATACGATACCTATCTAAGAATTCCAACTCTGATGTATTGAAAATCAAGCGAATGATATGCAATTTCATCAATCTCATGATAGGTCTTTGTGAGCTCTCCATATTAAATAAAAATAATTTGTTCCATTTATTCGCAAGAGATTATAATCTTAATTGCAAAAGTTCAAATGATCGAGTATCTAAATGAAAATGAATGAAAATGAATCTATTTTCACTTTCAGATTTTTGCAATATGGGATTTTACAATATCTATCCAAATGTTAATTTTTCAGCGTGCTGTATTGGCGGAGAAGGACGTATTTTTCATCTGTTAATATTAGAAGATATATTTTTTATGCCTAATAAATGTTTTTCCACTTTTGAAAATTAATTTCTGACAATAAAAATAAATACGAAATATATGAATGTAAACAATATCTTTGGTTATGTTGGGCATCGCTCTGACGACACTTGACAGGATTTTGAATTTGAATACGTATTTAGGGAACATCTCAGATCAAGAAGTAAACTCTAGATAGACCCGATGCTATGTAAACACCGTACTCAATGAAGCAAAGACAAATGTGTTTATTTACAATTCACCTCTAGTCTCTGCTGTTTGCAAACATCTACCCTCTGTTGTCAAATTGATCAATGAAAAATCTGAGCAATTCGTAATTTTATATCCCGGTGTATTATTCTAAACGTGCTAGAAAAATATTTTTTCCAAAAAGTTGGAAAAAAATCTTCTCTCAAAAGATATATGTCGTTTTCAACTGATAAAATAGTAGGCACTCTGAAAATTTAAGGCGGTTACCAGAATTATCTCACTCTTGGCAACACCGCTTGTTGCATCGGTCGCCATTAAGTTGACGTATTTTCTTGTTGTTTTGATTAGAAATTTCCTTTGAGTTTCCAACAGTTTTCGTGGTTTTTTGACGTGCATAAACAAGTATACGTAAGATTTGGGATACTTTCAATAGTAGTGCAGTGGTTTAGAGTGAGATACAATGTCGAAATACTGCTTTTTTACAAAACAAACGATAGTCAACAAACATTCCACAGGTGAGATAACAGTGGCGTGTCGGACGTAGAATGTAAACGTACTATTCAAATATAATATTGAAGTGGAATAGGTACTAATAATGAATAATTCATTCATACATAAGTTTCCTACTGACGAGAAGTTGCAAATATGCTGTGATGTTCTCAAAGATCCTTTGAGCTTCAAGAAATATTTGTATACACCTATGTTCTGCTCATTTTCACACCGGTCAGCTCATTAAAAAGCCGTATAAGGAAGAACACGTTTGAGACCAGAAGCCATTCCTGATGTACAAGCAGTTAAGAGGTGATTTTGCGAAAAGTTAAATAGAGTGTTATTATTTCACCCCAAAGATTATTTTTTGGGCCTGAGTAAACTGGTAACATGGCAAAGACAGAGACAAGCTGAATAATATGCTTTTATCAACACAGTTTTCACAAAATCAAATGGAAATATTTTTAATAGTTTTTTTGTTATACATTAAAATTCTTGTTTTTCCTTACTTACGTAAAGTGATAATTGTTAATTGATACTTTTCATTTAATAATTGTTACTGGATGCTGCATGAATCCACCCTATATCTGAAAAATTAAGCAACTCGAGAAACTCCAGAAAGTGTAGGAGGGTAAGAAATTAATTCCCCTCAAAAATTTACTTTGTTTATCAATTTTACTTGTAAATAAAACTTATTCAGTTATCGTCAACTTATTGTAGTTAGGTATTTCTCATTTGCCTCAAAGAAATGATATTGAAAACTTGTCAATTAAATATTTCTCAGACAGATTAATTGCTCAAGAAAGTTTTTATTTTAGTTCAAACCTCTGATATGAAGATAGTTAATGAATTTCACCAAATAGTCCTCATGAAAGGGATAATTCCAAAGATATGAAATACACTGAAGAGTGATGAGGTGTAAAGTGAGATGGCCTGTTCCGTTTGGATTTATTGTAGCTCTTAAGAGTGCTACATAAAAACATAAATTGGAATAAAAATACTTGAATTCTTGAAACACGTAAACTCAAATATGGAATAACAGCCACATGAAAAAATATTGAAATCCAAAATTACAACAGGAAATTTGTAAATGTTAATGTAAATGTATAGTAAATAAATATATTTTTTCTCAACTGTTTATTGTATCAGTATAGTTTTTTATTTGTGCATATACAAGAAAAAACGCAAACTTTTTTGATTCATGATGAAAATTGGCATATGAAACTAGAGTTTTAGTAATTTTTCGTCAGGAATGATATCATCGAATTATTTTACAAGTTATGCTGTTGTGGCTGTGATTCAGTTTTGAGGTAGAAAATTTTTTTCCCTATATATTTTCGTGTACTTTATAATATCTGTTGAAAAACGGTTTCTTAACTAATATTTATTCAAGTCTTTTTAGTGTGTCATTAAGAATGGTGATCTGCACAACATAAAATTCCCAGTCAGTAACTCGTTATTACCTTTTTTGAATTATTTAATTTGGGCCATAAATGCTTCATTTCTGATCTCCAAAAACCCCTAGATTCCAATTATGGATAGAATAGAATCATAAATCACGAAACTTCTTACCACAGAAAATTTTCCACCATTTTGAGTCCTTTGAGTCTTTTGATTATAAATAAAAGCAACCATTTCTGACCCTAAAATCCCCTCACGACAATTTCAAACTGAATCTGACTATAAAAATTAAACCTTGTCCTCTATAAATTTTTCATCAATCGCATCAAATGGGTACATGATTGTTTTTGGAGTTTACCTATTATTAAGATCGCAAATCATAAAAAATCGACCGTAATTTTGAATGACCTACATATTGATGACAGAATTTGATCGTTTTTTGAATCAAAAAATTCCAACAAAAATTCTTCTGAGCTCGATAAACATTCCTAGATATCGATTTTGAATTTTCAGACAAAACCGTCAATCCACTTGTTGCTGCTCACATACTAACTTGCATTGCATTGGTAAAATTTTTACATTCATCCCAAGATCAGACGAATTCTTTCATCACGAAAATAAATAATGTCGATCCCCTTAAAAAAGTACCGCATTGTGCAAGAGGTGTTTTGTTTTAGATCGACCGTCAGAAACCCAAAACATAACAGTGTCCGCTTGAGTTATCTTCGGTTCACAACTTCGTTTGTATTTTTGGCATCGGACCTATCTAGGGTTTACTTCTTGATCTGAGAGAAAGATAGAAAACCGCAAAATTTAAAGGGCCAAACTGACATTTGACATTCAAAGACTTCTTCTACTTCAATCTTTGACAGATAATAACAACAACACGTGTTCTCGATCTCGGTATAAACCGTTGATGAAATCCGTTGATCATTGTTTTTCGTTATTAGGAAAGATATACCATTTACGATTATTAGATTATCCTTCAAGTATAACGATGAGTGATGAACAGAATAAGGCACCTCACAGGGGAGACGGAAGACATTATTGTAATACAGAAACTGCAGAAATAGTAACAGCAAATCGGACAACATCAAATTACATAGTTTTCCATATGGAGAAATTTAGTATATAAGTACTTTTTTTTTTATTCAATGACATAAAATACTCGTATTCTATCCAGGAACAATCATTAGAAAAAGCAAAGGATTGGATTCTTAAATGTATTAAATTATTACGATTAATGATAGTGATTTAACAGATTGGTGTGTATGTGTTCTCCTGGGATATTTCTTGTAATATGTGAACTATTTAGTCATAAGAAAGAATGTTCGTCAATGATTGGTTGGACCGTTATTTCCAACCAATCATATTGTCTTATGACTTCAAACTGCTTCTTAAATTCACCATTCTGATTTTCATACTGCACTACAGGTGCAGAATATGGATAGAAGCTTGTGTATAAGAGAAAGATTATACTAACACTTGTAACTTCTGAAGTAGCTAACGGCAAAACATCAAGAGCCAATACAAAATGGACTCACGACCAAAAGCCATATTAATTTGAATAATTTGCCTGGCCACTATTGAGGTCATATCAAAGTTCAATGAACTATTTGATCTTTTCAATTCTTCCACGCTATTGTGCACTGCATTCAAAACATTCAAAGGGGAAAAGTTTCAGCTATATTTTTAACAGAGATAGAATGCTTTCTCAATGAATTGAAAGTGTTGCAGGGGCCAAATAAAATTTACGTTAAATTCATTGATTGTTGAGGGTTTTATATCTTTTTTTGCCAGAAAACTGAACCAAGACCCATATGAAGATGTCTTTAGTTGTATCAGACAGCAGAATGGCTATGCTGAGAACCCAACTTCAATTCAGTTCACTAGGGCATTCAGAAAATTATTCATTTTAAAAATAATAAATTCAATTCAATAATAACTGTGCTGATCAGGAAAACTCCAAATCAGAATTTTAGACTTCAAAATACCTGAAAACTCGAATTCATGTATGTTCAGTGAAAATACTAGGAAACAGATTGTACATAATTTCAGAATAGGACATTGTGACTATCAAGAAGATTGTTACTTCAGAACAAAATGAATTCAAATGTGTATGTGACTATCGGCTTGATAAATACTTGAAAATTAATTCACCTAGAACATTTTCGAAGGGAAAATAATGAAGATATGTGAAAATATTTGAAATAAATGTTTTTCTTATCATGTGTGTTGATTTATTTCCAAACATTTCTTGATATAAGTACTTATCAGTTGCACATTTATTATTGCAAAGGAAAATTGAATATTTTCCATTTCCAATCAAAATCCATGAACTGAAACGCAAAAAGCTTTCGTATGCACTCAGCCTAAGCAGGAACGAATCTAAACCCGCAACCATGTCGACTTGAATTTTGCGAACCGGCAACGCTGGCGCGCAAAATTTAAAGGTCCGACGTCAGTGAGGCGGCATTTCAAACATCAAAGGAAATGGGCGAAGCTTCTTATCTGTAAGTTTCTGTAATCCGTGGTGTTGTGGCGTTGTGGCCGTTGTGGGTTGTGGCCGTTGTGGGTATTCTGTGGAAGTGTTGTGGATTCTGGACATTGTGGTTACGTTTTTAGTTTTGCCGGTTTTGCAGATTTGAGATTTGATGTTTAGTTGAATTGGGACAGTTGGGTAATGGATACAGATGAAAGTGGGCCACAGGTGTTCTTAGACGTAGAGGAATAGTGGAGTTTTAAATTTTTAAAGCCGTTTTCATTTGAATATGATATCTAAACAAGTACGAGTGTTGAATCCGGAACCTGAAAATCCAAGAAATAGCATTTTGTGTGTGGATATAAATAATTTGACTAAAACAAGACAGTTCATAATATGTAGTGGCGCAGTTTTCTTGTTTTTTCTACTTTATGGCTTTATACAAGAACTCATTTTTACAATAGACGGATTTCGACCTTATGGGTGGTATTTAACACTAGTACAGTTTTGGTTTTATAGCATTTTTGGACTTATTGAGACCAGGGTAAGAAGAATAAGTTCCAGAAAGTAAGTTTATTATTGAGTAATAATTCTTCTATGTAACAGAATCATCTATAGTATTCCAGCAAAAGCTTGTGTGAACGACACACTTGTCAGACTTAGAGGTTATCTCAGGTATTTTTTTTATGTTCTGGATCCCATAAAAAAGGAAACTCCTGTGATGTTCAGAGAAAATTGTGATGATCGTGACTCTCTGCTGACTGTATGACTTGGGGAACACCTCCTTAGGCACATATTTCCATATCCTTGCCAATCATTGGATGAACTTACCCTGGGAAAGAGATGTTTGGCATGTCTCCAAAATGATAATGAAGGGATGTGAAGACTGAGCTCGATGGGTCAGTCTCAGTCTTGATGGGACCACTATCGGTGGAACTATTGTGATATTGTAAACATTTACAAATCATCATCCTTTCTGCAGTGTTCCAAAGAAGTCTAGCAAGCTTGTAAGTGAAGCATCACTGATGAGATGAATGGTTCTATTTTGGGCAGAATTCAAAAGTTTTAATGACTTTTCGGAGGCTGCACTTTGTGGCCTCTTTGAAGTGTACATTTGACGATTGGCATTTAAAGGTTAAAATTGACCAATTTTGGGATTTTTTCACGAGTGCTTGCGATATGTCGAATTCGTTCCATAATTTGGCAGCAGGCTGTCTGTATGCTGGCCATTTGCGAATCTGTGGTCCTAATTTGGTTGAGTATGAGTAGCTATAAGGTATAAGTACCTCGCCAAAATAATGGACCATCTTATGTAATTTATTTTTCACCCTACTGATGTCTATTAATAAAAATCAATTTAATATTGATATAATCATTATGTTTGCAGACACTATTCCAGGACAGATCAGTCCCGTGCTTTATAATTCATAATCAGTTCACGGGGACTGAAATAGCTTTTGTCTTATGTGGCAGAGTGACTTGAAGCCACACACTTCAAATCATTATGTCAAATTTGGAAGGATATAATAATTTGTTAAATTTTTATCACATTTTATTACACCAGGTATGAATTTAATTACATTTGCTGTTTATGAGATAGGCTTGGATAGTGTGAGTTTTATCTAAAGCTAAACCCCAATTATAACCCTTCCAGGAATGAAAGAACACCATGAAATCGAATAATAAAATGAGAAGGGACATTTGGAATTTACCCCTTTAGGGGTGGAAAACTTCCACAACGTGTTAGGAGGTACAAACTGAGGATGAATATCACCCAAATAGTCAAAATATCACACTTAATAGTTTCGAATTGATACGATCATAAAATAATGAAAATCCCTATATATTTTCCTTTTTCATTTACAAATCATGGAATTTGGTCAACAACGTTTAATAATATATGTTTATTCACAGAAACAAATTCATGGATATAGGAACATGGGTCAACTTGTTGATAGTTACTATCTATAAAATTCAAAATCACAATTAAAAACTTGGATATATTTTGCATGAGTACATGTTGAGTATTAATCTAGTGGAGAAATATTCCAATTCGGGTAAATTAATCTGCATCATCATATTTTGTTATAACAAATTGGGTGGGTAATGATCAAAAAATCAGATAAGTCACATCTCAGCTAAGTGTTGATGACTTTTACTAATAACCTTTTTTTATGTATATAAAGTTAGGAGTTAGCAAGGCCATTTGCCGGAAAATTAATGAAACCAATTCAAGTAATTGTCGAATAATTGTCGAGAATTTGTCGTGAACAAAAAAAAATATTTTTTTTCATATGGGGTGGCTGTGTTAACTTTATATTAAGTTAGCACTGCCACTAATATAAGTCGATAAATAATCATCACATTTCGATACCCCCAACAAACAAAGCCGTAACTAAAATTACAGCTATTTTCAGTTATAGGTGTAGGCATATTCAGCTTAAAAAACTGATGCTGACGATAAAAAAGCCGTACTTCTAGACCAAGTAGTTACGAAGAAATCTACTTGAAAAAAAGTTGTATTTCGACTTAAATATTCAAACAAAAATTCAGTATTTTGGCTCTCCTGAAATATGATGAAAAATGAGTTGAGTCTTTGTTCGTTGGGAGTGTCGATTTCATCACCAACAATTGTCGAGTAATTGTCGAAGTATATTTGACGTGAAATTAATGCGAAAAATCTTTTCCTAACTGCTTAAGTATATAAGTGTGTATTTTTTATTGGAATTGTTGATATACGCAAAAAATTTGTGTAGGTAAGTAATTGGTAAATTTTTTTCAGAGGCTCTAAAATTCTCTGAATAATTGTCAAATGATTATAATACTTATATCGCCCGAGAAAACTCCCACTTTTTTATAACTGAAAAACTAAATACAAATGTTGGAAAAAGGAAATGTTCCATTTTTTCGTCGGTGATGTACTCACATAATTTGCTTGTTTCGCGTTTTCTGTGCCTGAAAATCAACTCGTCAATTGTCGAATGACTGAATCAAAGTTAAGCGATAAATAATGGAAAAGTTCCCCTTTCTTGGTAATAAACTCTCATAATTTGGTTGGATTATTTTTTCTGTGCCTGAAAAATATCTCATCAATTGTCGAAAGACTGAATGAAATTTGTCGTGGAATGTTGAAATTTTCGGAAGCAGAAAAACTGCCTGTAATCGGACCGGTGTTAAGTTAGCCACATCCACAGGTAGGTATATTCCAAGAAAAAAGTTAGGAAAATATTTTTTAATTTTGTTGAAAGTAATAAAGCGATGAAACATATACCCCTTTATCACCCCAATTATCAGGCGTTCAGAGGGTAAAAGATGGGGTTGTTTCTGGGAAATAATTCAATAACTTTCCCAAATAGTACCGCATTCTGCTTTCAGTATGTATATGAAAAAGAAAAAATAAATCAAATGACATTCCCCAAATAGTTTGTCAGGCCTCAGGAGGGTGGTGGAGAGTTAGATTCTAAGAAATAATCCAACAACATTCCCAAATGAAATAGTACTGCATTCTGATTTCAGTATGTGTTTAATGAAGAAAAATGAATCAAATGACATCCCCCAAATAGTTTGTCAGGCCTCACGAGGAGGTAGTTTCTAAAAAATAATCCAATAACTTTCCTAAATGAAATAGTATTCTTATATTAACATCTTTATTAAGTAACATCTTTATTTGAAATAGAAAACATAATATACAAAATATACAAAAAATAACTATGAATAGTAAATAAAACAAACACCACGAAATATATATAAAAAAAGTAAGAATGAATAGTAATAAAAATTTAAATTTAAAACAACAAACAGGAGAATGAATAAATATCTAAATCAGCAAAATTAATATAAATATACACAAAATAAAATAATTCGGCTTGGTTTGGTTACAGATAATTGGTTATGTCCAGCAATAAAATAGTTTAAATGAAATAACATTTTGTTGTTTTAAAATTAAAATTGTTGTTGTTTAAAATTGTTTTTTTCCGTTAACCAGCTGTCATCCCCCTACGAACGACAGTCCTCAGAAGTCGAAACTTGTGCGAGCTAAGGATTAACGGGGTCTTACCTTTTAACGTGCGATTCCTAGCACATGATTAAAAGCAATGATTAAAACAATGAGGTGTCCAGATTATATTTACTGTATTCATTTTTATGGGTCTATTCATTCTTTTAAAAATTCCTTAAGCGTTGTTTTGAAATCTTCTAAGGTGGCAATTTTTTTTAACAATTCTGGTAATTCGTTGAGAATTTGCAGAAACCTTTAATGAATAACGAGTTCATGGTACTCCTGAATGCAGTTCTGTTTATGTGTATATTAATTATTCAAAGGACCCCGCACATTTAGTACGTAAAATGGCTTTTGGCAAATTTTGCTCAAATTTTGATATATTGTAGATCTCGCCATCCTCATTACGTAGTCCAATTTACAGATCGATCCTATGACCAGTTTTCGAGGTACAGGTTGTCCCTCCATACGAATGAAAAATATCTAACAAAGGGTGTTGCATTACAGCATGACAAGACAATGTTCATAGAAATAGATAAAAATCAATACCATAATCGTTTTGGTTTTCACTCAATCCGTTAAAATTAGAAAACAAACGGTTAGAATTTGACAATTTTTTTATAAAATGTGGGTCTTATCAACTAAATGAGGATTCATATGATTGCTTTTCCAACAGTATATAGATTTCCAGGTACAGGGTGACGATTTGAATGCTTTGAAATGCTACAGTTCATGAATAAAATTATATCATTACGAATTGTCCATAACTGTTACTAGGATATGAAAGTTAAACTGACTCATGAAATTATCCTTCCTATCACCCCCCCCATTATAGCCAACCCCCATCACCCCCTACCTCATTGAATAGCTGGTAAAAAATGCTCTCCCTTTTTTTCCTTCTTCCTCTTCATCAAACATCAAATCAAACATCAAATATTATTTTTGTGAATACCTCTTCATATGAAAATGAAATGGAAAAACGCATCATCAATATTTTATTTACCTGAATACCTAGGTATTTTCAAATTTTAATTATTTAGTTACAAATAATATTTATTTTCACAGATACTTTACCTACTTGAAATCGCATTGAAAAATAAACTTTTGAAACATAAATATATCAAAAAGTGATCTAACCTTGCGATATCTACTTCCTCTTCAGAGGTAGGCCACCCGCTGAGAAGGAAACAAAAATGGACTCCAGTGAAGAGCCCTGATTATCGAATCAATCAGGTGAGCAAGCCACCAAAACTAACACGGGAACATTGGGAATATACGCGACGACCCCCACACAATTCTCCCTTCAAGCTCCACAAATAACGGGAAGTGTGGTGAAATCACTTTCTAGGATGCGGTCCTACAGAATTATAATAATTTTTGAAACTAAAGATGCTAATAATTGTATACAGGGTGTCCCAACGAAAACTTTCCACCCGGATTTACTGGGAAATGACAAATTATTTTCGGAAACGCGAAAACAGGTCCATTTTAATTTCTAGGGGGACACATGTTAGTAATGAATTTAGTCGAGCAACTTCATCCCCCTGACGGGGGCGGCTACCCCCTTGCGAATCATCATAGGGAACGTGGGTCGAGTGATACATCATCTTAAAGCTCTCTTTATTCTCTATCCAAACGTCTATAATTTTTTCAAAATCGAATGAATGGTAATTGAAATTAGTGTTGTTGACAGGTTCAATGTAAATAGTCAATATCTTACCTGTTCCTATTCAAATTCAATTTATTAGCTATTTTAAGACTCAATGAGTGGACAGATAGAAAATGGCAACATCCCATCCGGTCAGGTAACCCAGTCACCCCACGAAAAACGAAAACAAATTAGTCAAAACAAAGTAAGTAGCCAGGCTGGGACTATTAATTGCGAAGATCTCTCAACCAAGTATCAGTTTTATGTCGCTATTCGCGAATACAACATTACAAGCGGAAGATGCCCACCCCAATTGTGAGCGAAACGTCCAAAGGAACCTCCTCCACAGAGGTGAACCGACCACGGCACTGAAGCCTGGAAACCATATTTCTTAGTTTTTGTTCTGTTGACTTTTTCATAGACAAAAAATACCTGTTTTTTATGGTTCTCCTGCGTGTATGTTCTCAGCATGAATTCACAGTTCGCATGATTCTTATGGAAATATCATTTGATTCGTATTCTGTGAGTTAAGTTTCTGCCTGACAATGGTTTACGCATTAGAAGAACGAATTGAGTTAGTGAAACTTTACTTCAAAAATGATGATTGTCTGAGAGCTGCAGCTAGAATTTTCAATACAAGGCATCCAGGTAAAAATGCATCTCATACCTATGTTCAAACGTTGATTGAGAAATTCGAAAGAACTGGGTCTGTGGGAAACCAGAAACATTATCCTGAACGTCTGATAAGGAACGAGGCTGTTGAGGTAGCGGTTTTGGGACACGTGGCTATGGATCCTACTCGAAGTATTCGATGCTTGGCTGACGCGTCAGGTGTAGCGCGATCGAGTATTCAGAGAATTCTCAAGTCACAGCGATTCCATCCATACAAACTAAAACTTGTACATGAACTGAACGAAGACGATTTTGACAGACGTCAACAGTTTTGTGAGGAAATGTCTGAGCGTCTGAGAACAAATCCCAATTTGCTCTTCAATATTTGTTTTTCAGACGAGAGTACATTTTTTGTTAATGGAAACGTAAATCGTCACAATTGCCGCTACTGGAGCGATACCAATCCCAGGTTAATACGTGAGGTCCACACACAAACTCCGCAGAAGTTGAATGTTTGGTGTGGTATTTTTGGCAAAAATATTATTGGACCACTTTTTATAGATGATAATTTGAAAGGACAAATGTATTTAAATCTTCTTGAGAATGCCATTGATCCCATGATAACGGATATTATCGACAACCTCCATTTTCAACAAGATGGAGCACCACCTCACTATGCAGTGGCGGTTAGAAACTTTCTGGATGAACGATATACCAATCATTGGATAGGGCGACGAGGACCAATTGAGTGGCCAGCTAGATCACCGGACCTCAACCCGGTGGATTATTTTTTATGGGGGCATCTCAATAGCAAAGTTTTTGCCACTCCGCCAGAGTCACTAGAGGATCTACGTGGTCGAATTGTAAACGAGTGCGGCAGAATAACTGCAGAAGTATTGGCAAACGTTCGTAATAGTTTCGAAAGTAGACTTTATCATTGTATGGAGGTAGGAGGGGCTCATTTCGAGCAATTAATAAATTGAATTTTGATAAGAACAGGTACGATATTGATTATTTAAATTAAACCTATTACCACACTAATCTCAATTACCAGTCATTCGATTTTGAAAAAATATGAACGTTTGGGTAGAGAATGACGAGAGCTTTAAGATGATGTATCACTCGACCCAAGTTCCCTATGATGATTCGCAATGGGGTAGCCGCCCCTGTCAGGGGGATGAAGTTTCGTGACTAAATTCATCAATGACATGTGTCCCCCTAGAAATCAAAATCGACGTGTTTCAGCGTTTCCGAAAATAATATGTCATTTCCCAGTAAATCCGTGTGGAAAGTTTTCGTTGGGACACCCTGTATATATATATATTGTTTTGCAGGTTTTGTAAGTTCATTTATCTAATATATTTTTTTATAACTAATTACTTAGAGTATGAAAATACCTATTCATATATATAAAATATTGATGATGCGTTTTTTCATTTCATTCCCATACGCAGAAATGATCACAAAAATAATATTTATATAATTGTTTTATGAGGAGGGAGAATATATCAATTTTTACTAGCTATTCAATGAGGTATTACAAGTAGAGATTTCTATTGAAAGTATTGAAGTATTGGAATGCAGGTGGCTGTAAATCAAGGGAGCGATGGGGGTTGGCTATAATGGGGGGGGGGGGGGGTGATAGGAAGGATTATTTCATGAGTCAGTTTAACTTTCATATCCTAGTAACAGTTATGGACAATTCGTAATGATATAATTTTATTCATGAGCTGTAGCATTTGAAAGCATTCAAATCGGTACCCTGTACCTGGAAAACTATATACTTTTGTACAAGCAATCATATGAATCCTCATGTAGTTGATCAAGCCCCATACTTTATAAAAAAAATTGTCAAATTCTAGCCGTTTGTTTTCTAATTTCAACGGATTGAGTGAAAATCAAAACGATTATGGTATTGTTTTTTATCTATTTCTATGAACATTGTCTTGTCATGCTATAATGCAACACCCTTTGTTAGATATTATTTTTCATTCGTATGGAGGGACAACCTGTACCTCGAAAACTGGTCATAGGATCGATCTGTAAATTGGACTACGTAATGAGGATGGCGAGATCTACAATATATCAAAATTTTAGCAAAATTTGCCGAAAGCCATTTTACGTACTAAATGTGCGGGGTCCTTTGAATAATTAATATACACATATTATTTTTCATTCGTATGGAGGGACTCATGAGCTACAACTTAGATACATTAAGTTCATTTCTAAGAGAGTTCAATTCCGCATTAGAGCACAAAAATCAAATCGATCTATAAGAAATACCAAAAATAGCAAAAATCGAATTTTTGACACCCTGTACCTCGAAAACTGGTCATAGGATCGATCTGTAAATTGGACTACGTAATACGGATGGCAAGATCTACAATATATCAAAATTTGAGCAAAATTAGCCGAAAGCCATTTTACGTACTAAATGTGCGGGGTCCTTTCTGGTAAGTATTATAATTATGAATATTTATGTTCAAGTTAAGGTACCGTAAAAAATATTCTGGTCATACCATTTACTATTTTGAATACTAAAATCATTGTGAAATAGTAGATTCTATCTTCAACTGACAACCAATTCAAACAATTTAGCATTTTTTTTATGGGAGTAAGACGATTTGTTTTCAATATTACCCTCATTCCACGATTTTGGAATATTTAATTTTAATTCATATTGAATAAAAATAATATAGACGCGCAATAGTCAAAGTGAAATAGTACCGCATTCTGATTTCAGTATGTGTTTGATGAAGAAAAAATAAATCAAATGACATCCCCAAAATTGTTTTTCAGGCCTCAGGAGGGTGGTGGAGGGGGTAGATTCTGAAAAATAATCCAATAACTTTCCCAAATGAAATAGTACCGCGTTCTGATTTCAGTATGTGTTTAATGAAGAAAAAATAAATCAAATGACATCCCCTGAATAGTTTGCCAGGCATCAGGAGGGTGGTAGAGGGGGTAGTTTCTAAGAAATAATGAAATAACTTTCCCAAATGAAATAGTATCGCATTCTAATTTCAGTATGTTTCTAATGAAGGAAAACTTAATCAATTGACATCCCCCAAATAATTTGTCAGGCCTCAGGAGGGTGGTGGAGGGGGTAGTTTCTAGAAAATAATCCAATAACTCTCCCAAATGTTATAGTACCGCATTCTGCTCTCTGTATGTGTTTGAAAAAGGAAAAATTAATCAAATGACATACCCCATATCAGGCCTCAAAACGTTGGTGGTGTGGGTAGATTCTAGGAAATAATTCAATAACTTTCCCAAATGATATCGTACTGTGCTTTTAGTGTTTTCCATGAAGGAAAAACAAATTGAATAACATTCCCCATGTGAATATTTTGATGTAATAGTGTTTTATGAAACACATACTGGAAGCAGAATGCGGTACTTTTGCTTTTGGGAAAGTTTGTGAATTAAATCATAGAAAATTCACCACTTACACCCTCTCGAAGCCTGATAAACCGTATGGGGGTCGTTATTTGATTTGTTTTTTTTTAAACACATACTGAAAGCAGAATGTGGTACTATTTCATTTGGGAAAGTTATTGAATTATTTCCTGGAAAATATCCCATCCGACACCCTCCAGAGGCCTGACAAACTATAAGGGGGCCGTTTGATCAGGCTTGACAAACTAATCCGACAGAGGAGCCAACAGCCATTCGAATGAATATTAATCCAAGTATGCAACCATAAAAATGAAGCATTGTTACCGACATCAATGGGCAATGCCACTATATTTCGATTTCGTCATGAATGTATAGCTTTTTCAAAAATAAGGGATACGTATTGTGACGTCATATGTAGTAAAACCACATTTGGCTACGTCGCATTCCGAAAAGATGTATTCCATCAGTTTTGACACCATAATCGTTGCTCCGTGGTCGCTGACGAGTGACACTAACACACGTGTCTGTGTTACTTCACTCTAACAGCTGTCCAAATCAAAAGATTAATATGTTATGCGCGTGCGCGAACGAACCCGAACCGCAAATCCAGTAGGCACCGTTGCCATATTGACTTTGTGATCAAATGACGTCACATGCAGTAAAAATTGTTTATTGTATATAATGAAGCATCGCCTGAAGAAAATAATTCAGTGGTGTCATTATTTTAATGGCTTCTTCCAATATATTTAATTTCCAAAAAACTTTTATCAAACGTGGCATTCCCCATTGCTACTATGATCGTAAAATGGAAATATCACGCCGCTAAGCAGTGATGTCAGATGACACAATTATTCTCGTTTTATTTTATTTATTCAATCATTAATTCATATTCTGGCTGAATAATATCTAGAGAGATGACTTTTGAAAAAAATGCCGTTGAATAATGTTCTTGAAATATCAACTCCCATGTTCCCATGTTTTATAGTACAAGCCTGGATAAATAATGAAATATGAACTCAAAGATTTTTATTTTTATAAATGCTTGGCAACACGCAACACGCAATAAGTAGTTAAGGAATTTGGGAATCCCTAATCTCTTTCTGCACCCTCGAATATATTTACCAGATTGCAATTGAAGATTTCGTTTGTGGATTAATTTCAACGGATTTGTAGGTTGATCAGTGCAGTGTTAATTATTTGTGTAAAATGAGGGGATTGTTATTTCTGAATATTTAAGTTTTGAGTGGTGTAAAAAATATGAATTCGGGTAAGTGAAATGTGTGATCAATGTAATCGTGGTAGGTAAGTAGATATTTCTTGTTTCTCAATTTTATGGAGAAATAGTTATTTGAAAATCAACAAACTGCAATGAGTGCGAGTTATGTTTGAGGGAAGAGGCTGAAGGCTGAGGTCTTCAGTTTCAGGGTCAGCTGAATATCACAAAAAGAAATTCTTGCTATTTTTTGTTTCACGAAATATTCATAGAAGAAATAAAAGAGGACAAAATTTTACCAACTTTGGAAAGGTTTTATGAGGATTATGGAAGAGATAATAGGACAACGTTCCTTGAGAAATACTATTATCCACCATGGATAGAAGAAGCACTTGTATCGGGAAATAGAAATAAATAATTTTTTTCATTTGTTTCATTATTGCCCACTTCTTTGAATATTCTGTTACCCTACCACTACTTTTTTTTTCATAATTTTTTCAAATTTTTGTGACACAAAAGTGATCAGCAAGCATAATGAGTCCAAAAATATCCGTCGTGTTAATATCGGCGGAAACGGCAATAGTTGACTATAGTTTCGGTTAAATAGTATATGAGCCCATTTATGTTGCAGTATACAATTTCCAAACAAATATTGGAGTTTTGAGTTATTTTGAAACTTAACTGCGGCTCTGTTTTATTACATACATTTTTTAAATTATACTTCATTCCACGTTTGATGTTGTATTACGTATGTATAACGATTTCATTATGTTCCAAATCATCTCAATTTTTTCAATATATTCTCGAGATATTTTATCTAAGGACTATCCAAGTCGGGCCTGTTTCATAAGCTGTTATACATTTGGAGGGCACGCTGGTATCATTTACCCAAATATCCGTTCCCTACATCCCTAGGGTGAGTGATTATTTGGTCCGAGATTCATGTGCCCTGAGCAGACGAAGTGAACCAAAGATGAAGGCCTTCTGCATTCATACGGCAAGGATTTCTGTCGTATTATAAAGGCAAGCCGGTATAATTCTCAGATTCGAGAGCAATGTGTCCATCATTAAACCAAGGACACCTATTATCAGAACCACCATTTTAACAGAATTCTTTGGGGAAGCCTGCAGAGTTCAAAGAGTTATCGATATTTATTCCATTTTTTACTCTTTTTTTCCGATTTTTGTGGTGCTGTAGGTTTTCCGGGTTTTCCTACAGCTGAAAAATGAATACATAACCTATAACTCAGTAAGTCGCACCGGAGCGCCACGGCAAATAATAATAATAGCCGTCCTCTATCCGCACAGGCTATGCCTTTGGGTACACTCATGAGGGAGTATTATTATTATTATTATTATTACTCGCACAGTACATGTGTACCCATTATATTGATCGAGGCTCAACACTAGACTATTTTTTTTCTCTAAATCTTTATGAAACTGTAAAGGTCAAGAATTTATGTTAGACCATTTTATAATCTCAATCAATATGCAAATTTCCTAACTCCTTGAAAGTTTCGCCTCTGGTAATAATTATTCAATCATACTGTGAATTATTATTCTGATGATTTATCTGTTAATGATTGTGTAACTGCGGATTTTTACCTACACATATTTTATTCAGATCTATTCTACCATTATGATTATCAGGTAAACATTTCATTACACCTATATGAAGTTGAAGAGACTTATTCCTTCTATTATTAGGTATATAATTTTTTTTTTCAGAATAGCTCTAACACTAATTTTTTTTTCACTGTCCCCTCTATCAATCCATCAAAATATGCTTTAATATAGGAAGAAATACAATTCTCGTTCACAAAGCTTAAGGATATAACCTATATATAACTACAAAAGGTAATTTGAAATATTTAAATATAAGACATTTTAATACACCAACGTCCGGGTCAATTCATCATTAAAAATAAATTAAAAAGTTTATGTGGATATGTATAAAAACGATCTATGAATTCAATAAAACCCTTCCATACTATAGTGACTGTTATTTCAGCATCTGTTTAATGAATTGAACAAAAGAATATATTGAGCTGCCCCTCATATGCACCAATACACGCCTATGATGCGACAAAATTTATAAATTGCATTTCATGCATTTCAATGCGAATATTCGTCAACATCTTTTATTCTTCTCTATTCATAGTGCTGTGCTTGTTCATTGCCATCACCCAAATTCCAGTTCATTCATAATTTTGAAGATAATGAATTCTACTGTGGCGCAATCTATTGAACTGACTCAGTGAGTAATAAGGATGCAATTTCTTATAAATTTGCTAGATTTTGGAATATTGACTCCTAATTCCGAGTACTGCTCGCGTTTCTCAAAAACACAGTTTAAAAAATTGGTCTATGATAAGTTTTGAACGATTTAATAGGTCTTCTTGTTGACACATTACAAAAACGTGAATTTCATCGATTTGTTGACTTCCGCAGAAAAAAATCACGAATTTTTTGAAAAAAATTAATTTCGAAAGTGTCAACAAGTACTTCATTATGTTCCAAATATATTTACCAAATTTTAGTTATTTACGTGACACCGATTCGCCGTCCGAGCAGTATCCAGCATGAATGCCATTGAACGGCCACCTTAATGAAAAACGTACTGAAAGCAGAACGTGGTACTATTTCATTTGGGGAAGTAATTGAATTATTTCCTAGAAATAATATAATAATAATAGGGGTTAAGATGGCATCGGGTTCGGACACGAGTTCAAATCTTCCCAATAAAATCGAAGTATCTACTTGCAAATACTGGAAAAAAGTGTCACAAATAAAGTTGTGTGTGTTAAGTGCAAAGAAGCTTTTCATCCAAGTTGATTCAAACAGTCTGGTCAAGGAAGAAATGTTATTTGTGAGCATATAACTACTGACGACGGAAAACAATCCTATAAACCAAGTAACGAATCTAATCTTGAAATAGAAAATAATAAACTCAAACGTTTAATTGAAGAACTGGAGAGTAAAAACACCATTTTGCATGTAAACTGCAATTTACTAAAGGACAAGATTTCGTATCTACAAAACCAAATTGATTATGATAATCCAAATAGAAACAAAACAGTGAGACATCAGGCAGGTCATAAAAGTAATGCTGGTTCCACCATAAAAACTTTGTCTGATATCAACTGTATACAAACAGAAGAAATTGAAGTAAAAACTGGTTCAGTTGTATTTTTTTTTGTTCTTGTGAAAGGAAATTCCGAGGGGAATTCCGACCAGATAAAGATAAATGACGTGTCGCGAACATTGCTGGAAGAGGCTACCAGAAGTAAATTGAATGATATCCATTTAGTAGATAACCCACACCAAATAACATCCACATACACTGAATCCACTCTTTCTGAAGACAAAACGTGGAAAACCATCACTTTCCGTAAACGAAAACCAGCCTGAGTGATTGTTGGTAGTAGTAATAACGCAAATACTGAAGCAGTTGAAGGAGTGCCTAAATTTGAAGATCTCCATGTCTACAGAGTGGCTTCCGAAACCACCAAGGAAAGTATGGAATCTACTAAAACCGAATTTTCCCGAGGTTAGTTGCGAACTTTTGAAATCTCGGCATCCTCAGCTTTATGCATCATTCAATGTAAAAATATATGATCAACATTTCAACAAAGCAATGAATCCAACTATATGGCCTGAAAAGGCTTGCATCAGTCATTTTTTATACCTCAGAAGATTGGAACGGCAGAAGATTTAACTTCAGTTTTTGACACCCAGCTGTTACTTCTCAATGTACATAGTATCTCGCCTGATAAAATTGATAATATTCTAATGGATATGTTTTCCTTCAAAAATATAAATTTCATTTGTCTGACACGAGTTATGGGAAACTTTTGAGACAATCAAACAAGTTCACATTGAAAATTTTCATCTCATTGACTGCTACTGTAGGACCTCATTCTGAGGTGGTGCTGTAGGAATCTGGATTAGAAATAATGTTAAAGTTAAATGTATTGACATTAAGAAATATTGTTGTGAAAAAGATTTTGAAATATCAGCTCTTTCGTATAAATCTGAATCAAATAATCACCTTCTCATTTTGAATTGCTATAGATCTCCATGTGGGGATATTCAAATTGTCCTAGAAAAACTTGACGATGAACTGAATCACATATACAAACCAAATGTTAAAATTATGATCTGCGGCGACTTCAACATCGACGCAAAAACATCACATAATGACTTCCAAAAATTGATGAATATATTAGCTCCGTATAAAATAGACATTAATTTAGTCAGGTGGCCAACCAGAGTTACTATCAATAGCATATCTATCTTAGACAATGTTTTCACAAATTTTACTAATGAAAGCATTACCTGCATTCTTGACAATACCATATCAGACCATAGAAGTGTCTATGTCGATTTCAATATTGAAGCACCAAAACGGAATCCACAATCTTATTATAAAGGAAATTTCAATGACATCTCAATTGCTAACTCTACAAGCGATCTATTGAATGAAGATTGGTCTGGTATCTATGCCAATACTGAAGTGAATCTGGCATTCGAGTCTCTCATAGACGTATTCTTATATTAGTTTAATATTCATTTTCCTTTACGAAAAAATATATAATGAATGTTTCATGTAATAAATGGGTAAGTAACGAAGTACAAAAATCCAGTGAAAATCTAAAAAATCTCCATGTATTGTCCGATACTGTTGCTGGAATGAAACCACTTTATATTCGACAGAAAAAAAGCCACATCAATTTAGTGAAGTCTGCGGAAAAAAAATATTTTCAAGATAAAATCAACAACTCGGATAACCCCTCCAGAACGCCTGGCATGTCATATCAGAACTCTCAAACAAAGTAAAGGTACATAATAACATAACATGAGTTGATAAAAGATCCAGTAGGCACTGGGCGGATATGGGTCGATTGGGGTCAAAGGTCAGTTTCAAAGATATGGCCGCGAGTACTCAAGGTTGGCGAAGTCGTCGAGTAGTTCTCATTGTGGTAGATAAGAGTTTGTTATTTGAGCGTGGATATAAAATAAAAATAATAGTAATGATGTATGAAAATATTCGTCGCAGAAATATGTGATAATAATAATGATGTTTGAGAAAATGGGAAAAATTGCAGGCTGACGGGAGACGTATACAGGGTGTCTTAAAGCACTCATGAATTAAGAGATAAAACAACCGACATCATTTAAGAGAAAAAAAATGGCGTCCGCTTGTCAAATGCTATACCGGGTGTACCAACATATGATTTAAGCAAAAAATCATGGTCGCCTCTGTCATTTGTCAAAGAAAACACGCGTCATTGGAGGTATAGGGGATTCAAAATGTTTGGCGGCTTAATGGGAGTGTGAAGTTTCAACGTGCGATTCCAATGAGAGGCTTATACAGGGTGTGTCAAAGCACATTTTTGAGAGAAAAAAGAAGAGGGTGTGTCAAAAAAGTACCATTTAATTTGCGATTCGCCGCCACCGCCGTGGCTACCTCCGCCGTCGCCGCCCGCAGCCGCTGCTGCCACCGCCGCCGCCACAGCCACCTCCGCCGCCACAGCCACCTCCGCTGCCGACGTCATCCCCATCACCGCCACAGCCGCCGCCGTCATCCCCGTCGCCGCCCCGCAGCCGCCGCCGCCAGGACATCTCATACATTATTTGAGAGAAAAAACATGGCTGCTGCATGTATGTGTCAAGTGTCAGGTGGAAAAAGTATTCAGCAATAGTATATACAGGGCGTCTCACACATTATTCAAGAGAAAAAACATGGCGACTGCTGGTCAAATTGAGTATACCAGGTGTCTCAAAACATATCATTTAAGAGAAAAAAAATATGTCGGCTACATGTGTCAAATGTCACGTAGAAATTGAGTTCAAGAAAACGCTTTCTGTTGTGCGTTTATTCGTAGAAAAAAAAACATGGCTGCTGCTGCATGTGTCAAATGTCAGGCGGTGGGGACGATGACATAGATTTGGTGATATATAATTAGTAATACAATGACATCCAGAGAATACAGACGTAAACTAGAGAAGTTTGAGGAGCGTGTTCAAGATTTAGAAAAAGTCGTTCAATTTTATGAAGAAAAGAAAAATGTGCTGGAGCTGCTGAATAATATAAGTATTCAGGACAAATTGTTCTATCGAAAATTACCGCAAACGAGATGTCCGTTGAGAAGATCCAACCTCAAGCATTGTAGAATGTCTCCGCAATTGAAAACAAATTGTATACTTCTGACTGCAATAATGAATAATGTTTTATAGCTCAACGTGCCGAAAAGAGTGAAACACATGGCAATATGCGTGAAGGCAAATGATTTCGATCACGGTTGTAATAGAACACAATGGACAACAATGCGTTTAACTTGCGTCAATGAGGAACAGTTAGCAGTATTTGTTAGTGATGTTCCAAATAATACAGCATTCAAGTATAAGCTGAAGCTGATATTTCAAGATCTTCGAGAAACAGAAACAAAAACTGAGGAATTTGTTCCAGCAGGGAGAGAGAAAAAGAAGTCACAAGTTGAATTTGATGTTTATAGAATTCTCATTATAGCATCTTTTGAAATCATAGAAAATTAAGGTTAGTATTGTTCTTTTTCATTTGTCCTCGTTCTGTGTGTGCGTGTTAAAAATTCTTTTAAAATAATATTTTTTTTCTTCAGTCACAGCTACTTATATACCTTCCTGATCGCAACAGCAACACTTTTATTCAAGTTTTCCTTTGAGGCTCATCTCAGTTCGTCACTTCACCATTTCACCAAGGTTCCTCCAGTTCATCTACCGCACTATTTCAAGTTTCCGTTTGCAGCGTTCCTGCAGTTTCAGCAAGCATCTATTTGCGTATCTGCTGCCCAGCACCGCCACCGCCGCCTTCGACATATCACCATTCATATAAATTCACGTAAGTTGAAATATTAGTTAAAAATGGTGTTTTCAAAAACTTTATCGCAAATTGATAAATTACTCAATGTGATCAAACAAAATTACTCAAGTTCCATTGCACGAACGTCTTTAAATTTGAATAGTAAACATATTAGGAAATGTGAGCTGGCTATGAAGAAAATTAAATTTTCAGTTGGAGAAGAACAGAAACTCATCTGTAACATTGGATCGGGGTTGAAATGAAGCAGTAGAGTTAAATGGGAAAATGTTAATGCAATTTTCAATGATAAAGTGAGGACGGCTGTAATTATAAGTTTGAGGCACAAAGAAGTTCGAAAATTTTTAAGTAATGCATATTTTCTTTTTAAATCAAGAATTTCCAAAATTTTTAAGACATGCAATGCCACAAAGTGAACATGACGTTGTTGGGGGATTTCATAAAAAATTAATGAAAATAAACGAAATAGTCGATCGAAAATGTTTTAATACTCCTAATGCAATCATTGATTTGGGTACGGATTTAATTGATTGATATAATCAGCATGTTGTGGGTGTTATTTTGAATATACTTTGGCGATTGGTATCATCGAAAGTATATATGAGATTTATTGATAAATTCTGTTACAGCATACTTATTTCAATAATTTTTCTTTAATTTCAGCTCCATTCTTGAGAAAGATGTGGATGCTGTATGCGAGTCAAAATTGGACCGAAGCCGTAGACATCTCTTCAGCTGTTGAACGATTGACATCTGAATTGAATGTTTTGAGTGAGGGCGCTCACCATGCTACCAACTACGACCTGAGCGTGTGTTATGATGAAGAGAAGATCCAACACTGTTTGCGGGATGCTGAGAATTATCAGAAAGGTGTGGATCTTTGTGAGAAATTTTATTAGATTGTTTGTGTATGTTATGTCTGGTTTAGGTTAGGAACGTAGGAACTTGGTAGGACGACACAAAAGTAAAACGAACCTTACCTTATTTTATTGACTGCCCTTCTGTCATGCGGTGATCTCATAGGTTGTCCGAGCATGCGCTCTCCGTTCAATCATACCAACCTGGTATTTACATAGTTGCCTACATCTCCCTTTTTTTTATTTATAGTATTATTTGTGTAAACCAATTTGTACAAACAATGTCATCATCCTGTAATGAATTTTAACTACAAAAAATAATAACAAGAACATTTATATGTATGTGAAACAAACAACCAATGTGTAATAACAACTAACCTAAAATACATCTTTTACCTCATAGACCAATATCGTGTATGGTCATTTTGCATAACTTACATTTCTCCTATTTGTACAAACATATTTTGCATTCTGGAATGGATCTGAACTACCAACAATATTAACATATATGTATATGAAACGAACACGCAACCTAAAATACATGTATTAAAATTGTTTATAATGCCACATACCTAACTATGGTGGCAGCTATTGTAGCTTATTCATAATCGCTGACATAGTCATTATACTTCACTGGTTTTTTCGATGTCCTACGTCGCCTGGTAGTTCTGCTAGTAGTTGCTTCACCAGTTTGATTTTTATGGGCATTACCCACATTAACATTGTCCCTAACTGACCTAACTGCTTGTGTTTCCGACTTTTCATAATTTGGTTGGTTCAAGATTTCCTGATGATCAGCCTCATTTTAAGTTTCATTAAATTTTCCCTGAATTGGGATACATTTGTAATTAGAATAATCACTACAAAAATCTGAATTTCCCTGATCTGAACTATTCGGAACTTCCCTGCCAATTTTACATGTTTTCTTTCTCTAATGAATTTTCTATTTCTAATTAGTGTTGATCCTTTGTCAAGCAAAGTTTTATAGGACCGCACTCCTACTTTCCTGAGGATTTTCCCATTTCTCCACTCTTGGTCACCTGGTTTAACTTGAACTTTAACCATTGTATCATTTTTTAATGATGGCCAAGGTTTTGTACATTTGTTATCAAAATATTTCTTTGGATAGGACTTTGAAGTTTCCACAAATTCTTTAAATTTAATTTTATTGTATAGTTTTGGTTCAAAAAAATTGCTTGGATGTGGGAGTAAATCTCTCAGGTTACGATTCATTAAAATATTTGCTGGGGTAGTTTCTCTATCAATAGGAGTGTTACGTAAATCAAGGAGTGCTAAAAATGGATCTTTTTTCTCAACAAGGCATTTTTTCAAGATTTTCATTACAGTTTGTATTTGTCTTTCTATGAATCCGTTGGATTGTGGATATCTGGGTGAACTTGTTATTTGAGTGAATTCCCACTCTTAGAAAAATCTTAAAATTGTTTACTAGAAAATTCAGGTCCATTATCTGACATAACCTCGAAGGGTATACCTTGTCTAGAGAAAATCGATTTCAAAGTCACAATTACCTTTTGGCTTGTCAATATTTTTTCTAAATTCACTATTTCTATATATCTAGAGTAATAATCTGCAACAATCAGATAAGACTCGCCGTTAAAATGAAAAATATCACAACCTACTTTGTACAATGGAATTTTCACAATTTCCTGAGGAATTAAGGGTTCGGATTGCTGTGAGTTCTGAAAAGTCTGACAGGTATTACATGACTGTATCATATCTTGGATTTGTTTGTTCATGCCTGGCCAATGAATCGATAAATTTGCTTTAGCAATACTCTTTTGAATGCCTAGGTGACTCTAGTGCAATTTATTGAGAAATCTTTTTCTGAATTTTTCTGGAATTATCAGTTTACTGCCCTTATACACAAGCTCATCAGCTGTTGTTAGTTCATGCTTGAATTTGTAATAAAATTTGATATTGTTGGCTACTTTTCTCAATTTACCCTGTATTTATTTGCTTTTTTAATGCTGTTAAAATTTGATCTTCATTTGCCAATTTGATTAATTCTTGTTTTCTCTCTGATGTCATGTTTACATTCATTTCTACCAAACATATTTGTGCATCAAGCTCAAAATCTATGTTCTCATCGAACATTTTATTCTCAAACGCCCTAGACAGTGTATCAGCCAGAATTAGTTCTTTCCCGGAAACATAAAATTGAAATCGTACTTTCGCAATTGAATTAGAATCCGCTGCAATCTGGCTGGACATGAGTTCAAAGACTTTTACATGATACTCAGCAGTGGTTTATGGTTAGTTTCGACTGTAAATTTCTTTCCAAATACATACTGGTTGGATTTTTCTACTCCAAACCAGATTGCTAACAGCTCCTTTTAAATTTGAGCATATCTAGATTGAGCATCTGTGAAAGCTCTTGAAGCGTGTGCACAAGGCCTGCCATCTTGAAGCAGAATAGCAGCCATCCCATTTTTTGAGCTGTCTACAGAGATAGTGGTATATTTGTTAACATCAAAGAACTTTAGGCAAGGACTGCTACATAAAATGTCTTTCAATTCGTTGAAGGCTTTGGTGTGGATTTCTTCCCATTTGAAATGACTATCTTTTTTAAATAAAGACCTTAAATCTGCAGTTTTCTCAGTAAAGTTTTCCACGAATTTTCCGACATACGTAACCATACCTAAAAATCTTTGAATTTCAGCTACATTTTGAGGGGTAGGCATATTTTTTATAGCCTCTATTTTTACTTCATCTGGTTTTATACCACCCTGAGTTATTATAAATCCCATATATTTAACCTCGGATTGAGCAAACTTACATTTTTCTTTATTGAATCTTATACTGTTTTTTTGAGGCTCTTTCTAAGACTTCTATCAGTGTTTTGTCATGTTCAGTTTTATTAGGACCACTAATAATTATATCATCTATGAAAACACTAACTCCTTTTATGTCATCAAAAATTTCTGACATTCTTTCTTGATCTGGAGCACTGCTTAACCCATATGGTATTCTCAAGAAGCGGTATCTGCCAAAAGGAGTGGCGAAAGTGCAGAGTCGTGAGCTATACTCATCCAACTTTATTTGCAAAAATCAAGTCAAAAGTCAAGAGTGCTAAACACTCTAGCCCCAGCGAGTTTCGGGGTTAGTTCATCTACCGTTGGCAGATGAAAATAGTGTCTTTTATAGAGATATTTAGATCCCGAGGATCCAGACATAATCTCAAGTCTCCATTACGTTTACGGACTATCACTAAAGGATTTAACCAATCTGCACTTTCCTCAGCTCTTTTGATAATGTTTTGTTTTACTAACTGATCAAGAGTGAATTTAAGTTTATGTTGGAGTGCTAATGGTACTTTTCTCGCAGCATGTACTACTGGTACTGCATCTGGTTTGAGCTCTATGTGATAAGGTTTCTCCAAACAACCAGTTCCTTTAAACAGATTCTCATTTTGTTTTAAAATTGAGTCAAGATTATCAAGTCTATATTTTCTATAGAATCTAACCTTTTTAGAATATCAAATTCTATACAACTGTCCAACTGTACTTCATAGAATAAAAGTGGAATTTCTTTACCTTGATTTGCACAATTCAACAAGCGTTCACCAACAACAGGCAGACGATCCTGATACAGATTTTCAGAAAACGAGCACATAATCCTAGTCTTTACACTCAATGTCCAATCGATTAGAAATAAAGTTGATGATTTGTATATCCTCCTTGAAAGCCAAAATTTTCCTCATATTGTATTACTTACTGAACATTGGTTACATCAAGGAGAACCTATACACATTCCTAATTACACCATGATATCTAATTGTAGTAGAAGTGACTTCAACTGTGGTGGAACAATGAATCTGGTTATAATTTTAGCTTTATTTGACTTGAAACTCACTAATGTCAAAAAATATGATGACCTTATAGTGGAAAAGCAATTTGAATTCAACTTAGCTCACTCTACTATAGCGAATCTACTTGTGTTATGTATATACAGATCGCCTAACACAAATGGTCTAATATTTCTTGAAAATCTGGAATTACTTTTACTTAAACTACCCACTAAGGCGACTGTTATTTTGGCGGGTGACTTCAACATCAACTACGACGATGACACCTCTCCTTTGACCATTCAACTCCAAAATCTTCTCACTTCTTTTAACCTATGTATGCACACAAATAGTCCTACCAGGATAACACCAAGTTCTGAAAGCAAAATCGATTATGTGTGCACTAACCTAACTGAAGGAGATGTTATCTGTTCAGTTATACCATCATGCATTTCTGATCACGAAGCTATCTGCTGTGAAGTTAAGGTTATGTATAGAAGTCTATCCAATAAGTTCACATACGGTAGATTATTCAGTGAAAGCAGTTATAAAACTTTTTATAATAACTGTCTTGATGCCAAATGGAATACGGTACAACATGCCGATGACCCCGTCCTTTCATTTCGTAACATATTATCTTATTGCTTTGAAATTTCCTTTCCTATGCAAAAAATAAAAATAAAAAATAGAATTAAAAAAGTATGGCTGAAGGAATTCGCAATTCCGCTAAGAATATGAGAATTCTTCATTATATAAAAAACACAGAAATAATCCTTGGTTGAATCAATATTACCTCAATTATAGAAAAATTTACAGAAATGTCATTAAGGCTGCAAAAAGAATGTATTTCATATTTCATAACCGAATTTCGACAAGTAAAAACAAAACCAAGGAAACCTGGCGTATTGTAAATGATCTTCGCGGTAAAAATATTGGATCAAACAATATTACCTTGGATCCTAACATTCATAATGAATATTATTGCACCATCTCTGAGAGACTAACAGAAAATATTGATGCGGCACCGGATCCACTCCATTATTTGAGTTAAATACATATCACAGAACCATTTGTATTGTATCAAACGAATCTGACGTAGCTCATGGATACAATTAAACAAGTTAAAAATAAATCCTCCTGCGGAATTGATAATATTTCAATAAATATTCTTGAAAACATGCCCATCTTCTCTCTTGAATTGTTGGTTCAGCTCATTAATGATTCTTTCGCAAAGGGATTCTACCCAAACTTTCTCAAAGCCTTGTGATCCCTCTTCATAAGGGTGGTAATACAACGGATCCCTCTAATTTTCGACCGATTTCTCTTATTCCGACCTTGGCAAAAATTATAGAAAAGCTAGTCAAAACTAGATTAAATGATTTTATCAATGTCCACAACATTCTCAATCCTCAGAAATATGGCTTTCAGCCTCATAAAAGCACATGTGATGCAGAGAACTATACAGCAAACTGAATCAGAAGGAAGTTTGCGCTTTTGATTGTGTAAACCACCAAATCCTGCTGCGAAAACTCCAACACTATGGGTTCAGAAATCTTAGCCTTAGCTGGATGGAATCCTACCTGGGGGAGCGTACCCAAATTGTGAGAGCAAATACGTTGTCTAATACGGGTTCGATTAGTCATGGCGTACCACAGGGTTCTGTATTGGGGCCTATCTTGTTTCTACTTCATTTCAATGATATAGCTAATCTAAAGATTGACGGTAAATTTACTATTTTTGCGGACGACACATCAATCCTCTGGCATGATAGTAAAGTAAAGAACCTGCACGCAAAAATTGTCAAGGATATTTCCGTTGTGAAGGAGTGGTGTGACGCAAATTTGATTTCGTTTAACATAAATAAAACCAGCCTCTTATCGATCAAGTGTAATCTTCCAGAGATTCAAGTAGGTACTGACATGTTCATTGAACAAAAAATGAATACCAAGTTTCTTGGTATTCATCTAGATGATAAGCTCAACTTCGAAAGTCATGTGAGAATACAAAAAAAAACTAGCCTCTGGTTGTTATGCCGTGCGGGTAGTGTCTAGTGAACTGGGTGTGGCCACTGCAAAAGTAGTTTATCATGCTTTGATTGAATCTCACATCAGATACGGGTTACCTTTCTGGGGTATCTGCAATGACCACAATTTCCATTCTATTTTCATCCTCCAGAAACGGGCCGTTCGCTACCTCCTCAATGTTGGACCTAGGGTATCATGTAAACCTCTTTTCTTGGATCTCAAAATCCTTACCATTCCAACTTTATTCATTCTAGAGACTATGTTTAGTCCACAGCAACAAATCGTCATATGAGACGGTTGTTAGTTCTACCCGCCAAAATAATAATCTAAGACTTCCCATTCCATCATCGAATTTAACAAGAAAGTCTCTCATTTATAATGCTTTGATACTATCTCCCAATTACTACCAGAAGAATTATCTCTCCAGTTTTATTCAGGAGATCTGTGAAAAATCTTTTTATCAATGAACCATACTACAGTGTTAAGAGTATCTAGACAAAGATCTGAATTGCTCTAACTTATCTCAATCTCAGACACTCATGCTCATTCTCTTCTCTTTTTATGACATTCGCTTCTTCGCGTTATCCAATTTTAACTACATGTAGTATTATTTTACACATGAACAAAACTGATACCTATGTTATTGTTTATTAACTATTTTATCATTGTACAATGTATGTAGCATTATTTTCTCCTATGATAGGTATGCTTTTACATCATACTATTATATTTTATGATGATATTCTATGATGAACCTGTTCTTCCTTCTTTTGACGACTCGTGTTTTTATAAACACATATTTACGCTTACCATTTTTATATTTCTTTACGTCTTTATTTTTATATGTATAAAAGCTTTGTCAATAAGAATTCATTCTTTGGACAATAAAGTATATTTTGATTTGATTTGAGTATATGAGCTCAGATTAGCTTCAGTTTTCCGCAGTTCACTATATTTGACATTTAGCTTTTCTAGTAAACTTACAGGAAGAACATTGGCCATCGATCCTGTATCCAACTTGAATTTTACTGAATGACCATTAACATTGACATTGGCAACCCATAATTCCTCAGTCATTATGGCTATCTCCGTTGTGGTATTGTCAATACTGCCTACAAAAAGAAAATCATCATTAATATTATTGTCTTCTACAAAGTGAACATTTTTCTTTCGGTTCAGAGAATCATTTCTCAACCTGCACATTTTTATAAAATGATCCATTTTACCACATTTGTCACGTTTTTTCTCATAAGCAGGGCATTTCCCAAACTCATGTTGATACGAACACTTCCTACACTGGAACCCTTCTACCTTCGAATGACTGCTACTTGAAAACCGGCCTTGTTGAACTTGTCTGGAAGTAGATGACCCCTTGACTGCTCTATGAGTTTTTTTGTGGTTTTTGACATGATCCACATTCAGGTCTTCCTGGTTTCTTCCGTTGGTGATGAATCTACTTCTCTCTTTGGTTTTCTCAATGGTGATGCAAATTTTTACCGCTTCTTCTAGGGTATTTGCACCTTCCTGAAGCAGCTTTTCTCGAATAGCATCCGACTTGATACCACAAATTAAGACATCTTCGGTTAAACTGTCCTGAACTATCCCCAATTCACAAGAGAGAGACAAATTCTTCAAAGTCGTGATATACTGGTCCAACGTTTCATTGTCTTTTTGTCTGCATGTTAGAAATATATGTATTCCAAATGTTATATTCTTCTTTGGCGTGAAATGTTCTTCAAACTTTTTGGTCAGAACGGCTATTTTATCATGCTCGTTCTCCTCAAATGTGAATGTGTTAAATATTCTCATACCTTCTTCTCCTATCAACATAAGAAGTTGAGCGCACTGTGTCGTTTACTCTTTTTTGGAAATTTCCGTGGCCACCAAGTAGTCTGAAAACGTTACTTCCACCATTTCCAATTTTCGCAAAGGTTTCCTGACATCTGCATGGGTGGCACCCTTCTAAAATCCATACTAGTAGATTCACGATATTCTTCTATATTTATTATGAAGATAATATATCGATTTACAGTCGTGCTTATCACGATGACTCCAGATCACTTTTGATTTAATTTACTGAAGCAGCGCCATGTTATGTCTGGTTTGACGCCACAAAAGTAAAACGAACCTTACTTCTGCAGATGGGTTTATTGACTGTCCTTCTGTCATGCGGTGATCTCATAGGTTGTCCGAGCATGCTCTCTCCGTTCAATTATACCAACCTGGTATTTACATAGTTGCCTACCTTACACTAATTAATTTGTAAGCTAGTGATATGTGAATTTAGAGCAACTTTGCATTAAAACCGTTTGCGAAAATATACGTTCCCCAATGCAGTTCATTGCATTATCACCATTACCTCTACAATTAACGAAAAAAGTTATTCAAAATTTTTCCTATTATAAAAGGGCTCAGATCATCAAAGAGGAAATTGAATATGATGAGGATATTCTCATAGATTTTGACAAAAATCATTTGAAATTTGCAGTCATACCTGTTGACCTTCGGAAGGCTTTATTAAATTGTGATAATTTCTAGACATATTCTAATCATAATTCTTATTGTGTTTGGCAAAAATTTTATGAAATGGAACAATTCAGTATCAGGTTCTGTAAGGGGTGGGCTGAGTTATTTGATGTAATGTTTACTACATTTCATAAGGAAAAAGTACTTTCCAAAGTCAATTGTTTCCATGAAATTTTTCACTCTTATGGATTAGATATTTTATTCAAAGATAAATCGAGATGGTGCCAACACTGTTTCACTCACTTGTTTAAAAGAGAAAATGGAAGAAATTGTGGCCTTTATTTGCATGCATGAAAAAAAAGCCAAATTTTGTTGATAATACACACACACACACCCACCCACCCTTACACACCCACCTGAAACAACAACAACTTCTTTATAATTCAAATATATATGTATATAATATTTTTTTCTTTGCTGTATTTTAGGAAAGGTATTTTGAATATAGAAAAAATCTAAATTATTTCCTGCGTTTTATTAAAATATTGTTTGAAAAAAAAAGATTCAATCTACATAGAGAATTGAAAAAGTGTTTCAGCATTTGTTTTTGGAAAATTACAAGATGAAGTATTTTCTTTGAAAATGTGATTATGCTTACAATGGAGGATAGTGTTGAGCAAAAAAAGGTAAGTTGAAAATGTTTTTTGAATGTCTGCAAATTAATAAACTTGATGACATTAAACATAAATAATTTCTTTTTTTTATTTATTACATAAATCATACAAAAATTTTGTTTATAATAAAATAAATATTTACGTAAAGCATTAGCCAACATACTATCTAAACATGACACCTGACAAAAACCTTCTATAATTTCTTCCAAACTTAAATTAGTTTTATTATCACACAACCATGATTGAATAATGTCAAAAACACCTCGATAATAGTCACAAAAGTTCATAGCATCCAGCATAGCAAGTGTGTATTTAGAATGCCGTTTACATCTTGTCCCAGCTCCATGTTCGTGATATCCTTGGAAATGGAAATTTGTTTGGTATTACTTTCGATGTACTGTGTGATGTAAATGTAATCCCCGCAACGTGTTGTGATTGGATCATACTCATCGATTTGTGATTCAAAGAAATTTTCCTTTATTTCTTGCAGGATGTCAATGAGGGTTGCCCATTCAAAAGAAGCAAAATTGATGGATCGAATGGAGAACTGCTGCTTCAAAATGATGCATGAGCTAAAATCCCTGTAGGGACTTATGCCACATCGAATTTCGTAGGATGGCATAGGGAAGACCATCAACATCAACTGATGTTCGTTCCGAGCTGCCATTTCGTATTGCCCCAATGCTCTGTCAATGGCATTTAAAGTTTCGTTGTAATCGTCCTCATCACTACCACACATGTTTGTTATTCAAACCAAGCCATTTAACGTAAATTTTTTTGCCTTTTTTCCTCAGAACTTTTTCCACGAGATATATATCTAGATTTGTAGTTTTTTGTCATTCTTTCGCATAAAAATCACCCTTGATAGGAGCACCCTGCATATCTTCCAGCAAGAAGGTGGCAAAGTTGGTATTATTGAGTTTGATGATTTTGAATAATTCCGTAGTCCAAGGGTGTGTGACCCTTTTCGAAAACGTGCTTTGCCTTACTGATTCGCACAACATCGTCGACTTTGAATTTTCTTGGTCCAGCTATTTTCAAGTGGCTGTATGTGGATTTGAGAATTTGTTTCTCGTTGGTTTTATTAATTCCCGAAGGTTTCATACCCGTCTTTGAATGACTATGTATCATCGTAAGATTTTGTGATTTCAGTCAGCCATTTGTAGGTGCCATTCAAACTGAAATACTTGTACAATCTTTCCTTCAAAATTCTTATAATCCGTTCGGCCATAGAGGCTTTGAGGATGCTGTACGTATTGTAGTAATTTATCTCATGTTTTTTAATGAAACTTTGGAATTTACTGTTGTAAAATTCCGTTCCCTGGTCGGTTTGTAGATGTTTTGGGCATCGTTACGTGTGTGCCAAAATATCTACAAACGTTTTAGTAATTTCCTCACCAGTTTTCGTTTTCAGCGGGCGAGTCCACACGAATTTCGAGAAACAATCTATAACGACTAGAATGAGTTTGAAATTACGATTTTTATGGGCGTACGGTCTCATCTCAGCCAAGTCCATTTGCCATAAATCATCTAAGCCTTTAATGATGGTGCGACGTCGAAGAAATTTTTTTTCTAATTGGTTTGTGCAGTTCACGGACAAGTTGAATCTTGTCTTTGTAAGCCATCACACATATGTGATGACGAATCTGCGAAACATTCTATTTTATTATGGTGATGCATACGCTACACTTTGTGTTTTAGTAATCTCATCGACATCATATTTTACATTTGCTATATCTGAATTTATTTTGGTGATTTGCTGTGAAATATCAATTCGAAACTGGTTAAACACAGTCTTGGTTAGCAGCATTTCCTTGTTTTTAATATCCCATTTTAAATTGCGTGAATGAATCGAATCGGTTATTTCAGAAATGTTTTTCAACAAATCTCCACGAATATTTTCAATATCAGTTTAGTATTGTTGGTTGAATTTTTCGAAAAATGACTTTGTTTCATTATAGCGTACCTCACTCATTTGCGTTATTTGAATAAAATTACTTGTGTTTGAGTTTTCTATTCCAGATTATTTTTTGTTGCATTCAATTCAATTTCATGTTGCATCTTTGCCATTTTGTCACTCAGTTGAACTATTTCCGAATGGTGTTGTTCACTTTGATGTTGTATAGTTGCAGCAATTTTTCTACCGATTTCATCCACATATTGTTTATTGGCAGCATCAGTATTATTGGCAGGGCTCTTTATATTACTCTATTTTAAATTATCAAAATCAATATTACCATCTGGAGTGTGCAGCAAACCGCCTCCAGATGACGTAGGTAATTTTCGTTTTTTATCACCGGTGTGATATATGGAGAAACGCACGCCATCTTATAGAATTATATTTGCCTCTTTGAGTTCACTAAAAATGGCAATAATCTCATTGTCATGTGGAGTATTTCCAGCATCCCGAGAGGCTATCAATAGTTTGAGACGTTCGCATAGTTCGTTGGGGTCATCCCAATAAACAATACATTCCTATAAAACTTGTTCATCCATGTCTGATGCAAAGCTCTTATCTTGTTCCTCTGGTATGCCTACGCTAAAGGTATCATCATCATTATTACCATCTGTACCTGCAACATGTTCGAGGGATTGGAATGGAGTCGTTTCGAGGGATTCAAATAGAGTCGTTTCACGCTCTTTCACTTTCTCTTGTTTGAGTTGAGATTTTGCCTCACTTTTCATTGGGGTAGTAGCAGATGGCGGTAACGTTGCTGCTTTTTCCGCTGCTATTTTTCTCAATGGAACAGATACACGTTTGAAGAATTTTTGCAACGACTCATCTTCTTCGGATCTACCCAATTTCAAAGCCAAATATATTTTTCGAAAAGCTTTTGCAATATCATTGATTTTAGTCTTTCGAATAACATCAGCTTCTTTGCTCAACGGTTTCATGATGATAACTGTGTGATACATCAATCCCTCTGCATACTTATATATTTGTCGAATCCTTGACGATAACGTCCAGCATTTATATCAAAACCTTTCATAATCACACATTGTCTTGAGTTCATCGAACGACATGTCTGGGGAAACGTGTTCATCGAATACATGTTTCAATTTCATTTCATCCTGCTTGAAGAGCACAATCATATTACAATTGTTGTTTGGGAATTTTTGAATATATCTGACAAAGGAATAAGCATCAATGCTTCGGTGTCTGCAAAAACAATAATACTCTCGAATTTTCTGTTGACCATCGCATGCAACATCATCGAAAATGAATATGGAATTTGATTTGGCTTCGTGAGGGCTTATGATATCCTCATTTTCCCTGAATGGATAATAGCCCAACCCCTTAACTTCCCAGAATTTTTTGAACCACTTGATATTTGGGTTGGTACAAAGATTTTGAATATACGTATATGTTGTCGAATTTGGCTCCATTCGGGTGGAATAATAGTGTTAAGATAGCGTTTTTCTTTCCACAACCACTTGGCCCACAAGTAATTGCACGAAACAAATTAGGTAATAATTTACCGTGCTTCCCAACCATACTACTATTAAGGTCTCCATTCAAAAAATCTAAATTTTCGATAGGCAGTGTCTTGTCTTGTTGAACGACTTCCATGATGTGTTGAAAGAACATGAGCGCGCCACGGTTATAAATAAACGCATTGAAGGTATCTTTCATCATTATCAATGTTGACTTACCCTGGTGCAGGTGTTGTCAATCCACTCATTAATAAGGTCTCGTTCGAATTACATCTACCAGGTTATTCGTTTTGCGGACCTGGCACCACATTGAGACGGAGATTACAACGCGGAGAAACTGGCGTGAATCCTTTGGACGAAAGCTGCAGAGACCATGATATTGCATACTCTCAATACGACTCCATAGAAGACCGTCATAAAGCAGATCAACGAGTTAAATCTAAAGACGATAAATTTGGCCTGTTACTTCCACAAATCCTACCAATATTAAGAAATCTAGTGCTTCAGCTTTGCGAGCTGCTAAAATGGCATTGAGTCAAGCTAGAGGACGTAAGAAAATACGAGTACCTAGAATAATTCCATTCGATGCAAAGTCTGGAGGAATGATACCCCTCATACCTATATTTGCTGCACTTTCGGCTTTGCGTGCGTTGGCAGGTGGAGCGAGCTCTATAGCAAAAACCGTGATAGACGCAAAAAATGCTCAAATGAAACTCGAAGATGATCAACGTCACAATAAATCCATGGAATATTTGGGTTCGGGTTTGTACCTGCAGAAAACCCCTCGAGGATTTGGACTGTTCCTGAAAAAACAACATCAACGCAAAGGACGTGGTCTTTACCTGAAAAAGCAAAACATCATTATACGATTCGGAAAATCAGGAGTGTGCTCGCCAGCTGAAAATACCGCATACGTTGCCAACTTGTGGGCCTTGGCTGCGAGAATGCGCTGTATTGAACTTGGATTCCCACTTGAATGCGGGCACTCATTGGGAAGCTTACAATAAAAACGGCAATGCCGCACAATATTTCGATAGTTTCGGCAATCTCAAACCTCCAATGGAATTGGAATTACATATAATAATAGTCAATATCAAAATTCCAATCAAAGTAACTGCGGACATCTCTGCCTAAAGTTTCTACTTCATAATGTCCACCGCTGAAATGCATAAATCTTTGGTTGAAATGCATAAATATAAATCTTTGTAAGATTTCACTGATATTCAACGGCGAGATTTGTCAATCGAATATTTGATTGGGAACGTAGGACCTTGGGAATTGCTGGATGTATGGCACAGATTACTAAAGGACTACAAAAATCGATTTCGCTTTGCAGATTCGTCCACCATGTTTCATTCATTATCAAAATGAGTTTGGACTGTCAACCGCATCACTAAAAGAAGCAGAATATCATGGACCAGTTAGCGCGCAATTTGAATGTTAATATTATAAGAATAAATGATTTTGCATCTAAGTTGTTCATTATTTAAGGTGGGTCACTTCCGACACTATATCAGTCATGTCTATGATATTGACGTTAACGGGCGTTCTTCAACGCTTTCCATCGATTTTAATCCGCCAATTCAATTGGATTCTGATTCAGAATACAGTTTGGCTTTGCTCAGCTTCCATTCGTACAACAGTATACCCAACATTGAAGAAGGTACGATATTCTACTACTTTGATAACGGCGGCAAAACTAATCAAGAGTATCGATATCCCTACTGGCTCTTACGAAATTGGTGATATTGAGGCTTTGATCAGCAAACACATCACACCCAAAACGTACAAGGAAAAACCCAAGGAATTTTTCTACCTCAAACCAAATAATAATAGGCTGAAAAGAGAAATATTCTGTCTTGAACACACAATCGATTTCCGACCTGAAAACACTTTGGCTCGCATTTTAGGGTTTTCGTCTACTCTTTTTAAACCCAACTTGCATTACGCGTCAGATATACCTGTAGATATCATTGAAGTTTGCACCATACACATAGATAGCAAAATTACTTTTGGAGCATTCTACAACCAAGCACCATCTTATACGATATACGAATTTGCTGTTGGTGTTGATCCTGGTTACGCAATTGACGTAACGCCTAACCATCTTATTTATCTGCCCATTGCTCACAGAGACGAAATAAACATTTGACACATACATGCAGCAGCCATGTTTTTTCTCTCAAATAATGTGTGAGACGTCCTGGCGTCGGTGGCTGCGGGGCGGCGATTTTTGAAACACCCTCTTCTATTTTCTATCAAAAATGTGCATTGACACACCCTGTATGAGCCCCTCATTGGAATCGCACGTTAAAACGTCACACTCTACTCAAACCGACATATTTTCTCGCTAAATGATGTATTTTTGAGCCGATCTGTTGTTTTTTTTCTCAAAAATGTGCTTTGACACACCCTGTATACGCCCCTCATTGGAATCGCACGTTAAAACGTCACTCCCATTAAGCCGCCAAACATTTTGAATCCCCTATACCTCCACTGACGCGTGTTTTCTTTGACAAATGACAGAGGCGGCCATGATTTTTTGCTTAAATCATATGTTGGAATACCCGGCATAGCATTTGACAAGCGGACGCCATTTTTTTTCTCTTAAATGATGTCGGTTGTTTTTTCTCCTAATTCATGAGTGCTTTGAGACACCCTGTATACGTCTCCCGTCAGCCTGCAATTTTTCTCATTTTCTCAAACATCATTATTATCATCACATATTTCTGCGTTGAATATTTTCATACATCATTACTATTATTTTTATTTTATATCCACGCTCGAATAACAAACTTTTATCTACCACAATGAGATAAACTACTCGTCGACTTCGCCAACCTTGAGCACTCGCGGCCATGTCTTTGAAACTGACCTTTGACCCTAATCGACCCATATGTTACCTTATACAAGCTTTTATGGTCAAAACTGAAAAATACTCACTCATCTGGTTTTGACGAAGTACCAGGGTTTTTAGTACGAAGATCATTAGGCTTTATAATTTCGCCATTAGCATATTTGATAAATATTTCATATTATACAGAAATTTTTCCGAATTTCATTAAAACTGGTAAAGTTATTCCCATACATAAAAAAGGCGATCCGAATAACATGACAAACTTCCGGCCAATCACAGTTGCATCTGTCTTCTCTAAGATCTTTGAATATGCGTATTTGAATAGACTGAATGTTCATTTAAACGAGAATGACATTATATCAGAAAATCAATATGGCTTTCAGAATTCAAAGTCAACCACCAATCTTTATATTCAAACGTCTTGAATTCAATTAGCAGGGGCGAGTGCCCTATTGGGGTCTTTTGTGACCTCAGTAAGGCATTCGACTGTGTTGATCACAAAAATCTCCATAACAAACTCTATATTATTGGCATACAAGGAAATGCACTGAATTGGCTAAAAACCTTTGTCTCAACACGAAAACAATGTCACTATTATGAATGTACATAACAACGTAAAAAAGTCATACACATCCAATTATGTGAATATTGATGTTGGAGTCCCACAGAGCTCAGTGTTGGTTTCTGTTGTATGTAAATAATATTGAATACATATCTACAGAGGCCAATTTTACACTATACCTATGCAGATGATACATCACTAGTTATTTCAGACAAAATAGATCAAAATCTACAAACCAAAGGAAATGTAATTCTACAAAATTTGAATACCTGGTTTAAGGATAATTCCCTATATTTGAATAATCAAAAAACGCAATTGATAAGATTTCACGCTAGACAAAAAGAGGTTACCAGCTTCAACTTAAAAATTGGAGATGATGAAATTTCCCCGTGTTCTACAGTGAAATTTTTAGATGTACACTTGGATGAATTCCTCAGCTGGAAAATTCATTGTGGAACAATTGTATCAACTCCATGAATTATTTACTCAGAAACCTTCGTTATATTCCAGACCAGAAACAGCTAATTATGTTTTATCGTACTCTAGTCGAATCCCTCCTTCGATATGGTATTACTTTCTGGGGAGCATCTTCCTCGTGCAAAGATGTTTTTGTCGCCCAGAAAAAGATTATTAGATGTATATTGTCAAGTATGAGAAATAGCACCCAATATAAACATTTTTCAAAATTCAAAATCAATTTACAAAAATCCCAAATTTTATTCATTCATCAAATTCGCATCATCTGGTATTACATTCATTGAAACATAGTATTTCCTGCAAATTCAAACTTCAACGCCATTCA
The DNA here is from genome assembly GCA_958502065.1 of Chrysolina americana. Taxonomy (NCBI): domain Eukaryota; kingdom Metazoa; phylum Arthropoda; class Insecta; order Coleoptera; family Chrysomelidae; genus Chrysolina; species Chrysolina americana. The sequence goes on along the minus strand of OY293416.1, from coordinate 36,994,033 downwards.
TTAACCAGGTAGTGGGTTTCATTGCGGTACGTCGATTCTCGATGGCTGAGATGCTGATGAAGCGTTAATACTCAGCAAGCAATATTTTCACGGGGATTGGAAAGTCATTCATTCATTCATATCACTGTCGTGTTGGGACTGCTGAGTGGTGGTAGACAAGAAAAGAGTTTTCCACCAGTTTTATTCATGAGCCTGACACATTTCATCCCTTTATTTCTGATGACAATATTTTTTTCTTGTACATATTATTGTTTTATCACTGTTTCAGTATTTTGTTCACTTCACTTTGATATTGTTTTCACTTCGTTTCATTTGTCCAAATGCGTTTTTTTATATTTAATGAAGTAAATAATATTTGATAATAATAATATAATAATATAATAATATAATATTTGAATATTTTATTCCACAACATCAGGGTAGTCAGGGCTGTACAATGTTTGATTCAAACCTCTCGCGAGCCAAGCAAAAATAATATTTGAGCACCATATACAGCTAGGGACCAGGTAACCCTCAAGTTCGTTCGGGGCCGAAAGTGGTAGTTTACCCCGAGCGTGACAATATCAGCAGTCTCGAGAAGTACAAGCTGTGAGGGCATTTTTAAAAATGTTAAAATACTGACATTACCGTGTTTGTACATTTTTGAACTATGTGTTTTCATATATGACAACCGTCATTGTTTTATAAGGAATGAAGGTGTGCATTCTATCAATACTAGGTGTAAGACAAACTTTCATGTACCATTTTGCAAAAATTTACTGACATATAATTCGTACAATGTAATAGGGCTCAGATTATTCACTTTACTCCCTCTTGATCTGAAAAACTTTATTAATACTCACAGATTTAAAATTGCGCTAAGTCTTTCCTTCTGGAAAATAATTATTACTCCGTTCAGGAAATGATTGAATAGTACATTTTTTCATTTTTTATTCCTTTTTACAATTTTAATGATTGTTACTCTTGTAAAGTGTCTTAGTTTAAGTTTTATTTTTTAGGTTCTCTATGACTAATCCTACACAATGTACCTTTTGATTGTCTTACAGAATAATACATTTTTTTTCCGTTAGGAATTACCCAGACAGGCCCTGTCTCCGGAGCCCCGACACTTCCGGCGGGCGCGCTGGTGTGTCATTAACCCCAATAAACTGGGTCCGAGAGTCATGTGCTCTGAGAAGGCGGAGTGAATAAAAAATTTCGGTCTTCTGCATTCTTCCATCTAAGTTTTCCGCCGCATCATGGCAAGCCGGTATGATTTTCAAGTTCGAGAGCAGTGTGTCCATCATTCCACCAAGGACCCCTATTATCAGAACCACCATCTTGACAGAATGGTTTGGATAAAGCCTGCGGAGTTCAAAGAGTAGATCTCGATATTTTGTCCGTTTTTCCTCCTACTTTTGGACGAACTTCGTTTCGCCAGGAGCCGAGAGCTCTATGACGAAAATCGTCCTACTTTGATGGTCGAGGAGGACTACATCAGGCTCATTGGCTTGTATTTGCCTGAAGATGAGGAATGAGTAGTTCCAATAGATTCGGTACTTCTCATTCTCCACAACGGACTCAATATCCCCCGGAGCATAAGGCGACACCAGTATCTCGCGTATACCGTACGAGTGTCGTAGGTCGTAGTGCAACACTCGTAGGACCGCGTTATGCCTGTGGATATAGGCTGAGGCTGCATAAGCTGGACAAGCTGACAGCAAATGCATTATGGTCTCAGCTGCCCCACGACACGCTCTGCATCCAGTGTCAGGGACCTCTATACCTATCACGCGACTACGGTAGACAAGGGTGTTGAAGACACCATCTTGGCAGGCCATTATGAGTCTCTCGTTTTCCGACTCCAGCTCACTTGACCTGAGAAAAGCGAAGGTCAGGTTTCTGGATAAATCAAGGTCTTCAATGTTCTTGAAGAAGACCCCATGCATTGGCTTATCCCTATGTAGCTGTAGGAGCCTGTCACACTCCGCAGCTTTCACGTGGGCTTTTTGCTGAACGGGTTCCAATTCGGTGATAGAGTTTAGGTTCGTCTGTTCAGTGTCGAATAGGAGACCGAGTTCATCGGCTGAACGGGTTGCTGCCTTGGAAAGAAATGCTCAATCCCTGCTTTTTCGTGATCGTATACTGAGCAGAGAAGGGGATCTGAACTTCTGATGACTTTACAGGATCCATCCAGTACCATTCTGTTGTGTAGACATTCCAAACTCAAAAGTCCACGGCCTCCGCGTTGTCTGGGGAAGTAAAACCGTGGAACAGACGATTTAGGATGCAAGCTCCTATAAAGATGCATCATTTTGCAAGTTTTTACGTCAAGTTGTCGCAGCTCTTTCTGAGTCCCTTTCATTACTCCAAAGGAGTAAAGTAGAATCGGAACGGTAAGCATATTAGTTCTGATGTCGGAGTTTGTGCTGATACTTGCCGTGGAGAGAGTTTTAAAATTATTATTATTATTGTTATAAATAACCCCCTCCACCCCCTCATCTGAGGCCTGAAAAACTATATGGAAAATGTTATTTGATTTGATTTTCCTTCATGAAAATCATACCAAAAGCAGAAAGCGGTATTTCATTTAGGGAAGTAATTAAATTATTTCCTAGAAATTACCCCCTCCACCAGCCTCCAGAGGCCTGACAACTATTTGGGGAATGTCATTCGATTTTTTTTCCTTCATGAAAAACATACTGAAAGCAGAACACGGTACTATTTCATTTGGGGGAAGTAATCAAATTATTTCCTAGAAATCACCACCTCCACCACCCTCCCGAGGCCTGACAAACTGTATGAGATATGTCATTTGCTTTGATTTTCCTTCATGAAAAACATACTGAAAGCAGAACGCGGTACTATTTCATTTGGGAAAGTAATAGAATTATTTCCCAGAAATTACCCCCTCCACCTTTCTCCTGAGGCCTGACGAACTATATGGGAAATGTAAACTAGTTTACAGATTTCTCTTCCCGGAGACTGTGCTGCTTGGGAGTGTTTTGTCTTGTTCCGTGCGGATGGCGCTTCGATCAACTTGGTTGTAGATCGTGGTGTTATCCGTGAGGAAGTATTAATTAAACAGTTGATTATTATTGATAAGGCAGGGACAGGACAATTATAATGTTGTCAGACCTACCCTGTCACTGATGAGAGGCAATAAACCTCGAAACATGCATGTCTGCAGGTGGTCATTCCCAGTCAAATGAAGGATAATTTTCTGTTTAATTACGAGACAAGCACTTGCAATTGGGTCTTCTTTGAAGAACGTTGCACAAATATCTGTCAGTTGTAGTTCAATGTCCGTCGTGGTATTAGCCAGGGAAGCTTTCTGACAGATTTTTGCCTTTATTTTCCACTTTGTGGAAACGCTTAGAGAGAAGGGTACCCCTGTATTCTTTCAACATTGTTGATACCTCTCTGGCACAATATATTCGAACTAGTTCGAATGTTTACAGATTTCTCTTCCCGGAGACTGTGCTGCTTGGGAGTGTTTTGTCTTGTTCCGTGCGGATGGCGCTTCCATCAACTTGGTTGTAGATCGTGGTGATATCCGTGGGGAAATATTAGTTAAACAGTTGATTATTATTCATTTGGCAGGGACAGGACAATTATAATGTTGTCCGACCTACCCTGTCACTGTTGAGAGGCAATAAACCTCGAAACATGCATGTCTGCAGGTGGTCATTCCCAGCCAAATGAAGGATAATTTTCTGTTTAATTACGAGACGAGCACTTGCAATTGGGTCTTCTTTGAAGAACGTTGCACAAATATCTGTCAGTTGTAGTTCAATGTCCGTCGTGGTATTAGCCAGGGAAGTTTTCTGACAGATGTTTGCCTATATTTTCCACTCTGTGGAAACGCTTAGAGAGAATGGTACCCCTGTATTCTTTCAACATTATATGGGAGATGTCATTTGATTGGTTCTTCCTTCATGAAAAACATACTGAAAGCAGAACGCGTTATTATTTCATTTGGGAAAGTAATAGAACTATTTTCTAAAAATTTACCCCTCCACCACCCTTCTGAGTCCTAAAGAACTATTTGGGGAATGTCATTTGATTTTTTTCTTCCTTCATGAAAAACATACTGAAAGCAGAACGCGGTACTATTTCATTTGGGGAAGTAATGGAATTATTTCCCAGAAAATACCTCCTCCACTATTCTCCTGAGGCGTGACAAACTATATGGGAAATTTCATTTGATTTGATTTTTCTTCATAAAAAACAGACTAAAAGCAGAATGCGGTACTATTTCATTTGAGAAAGTAATTGAATTATTTCCTAGAAATAACCCCCTCCACCTCCCTCCTGAGGCCTGACAAACTATATGGGAAATGTCATTTGATTTGTATTTCCTTCATGAAAAACATACTGAAAGCAGAATGCGGTACTATTTCAATTCGGGAAGTAATAGAATTATTTCCCAGAAATTACCCCCTCCACCATTCTCCTGAGGCCTGACAAACTATATGGGATATGACATTTGATTTTCTTGATGAAAAACTTACTAAAATCAGAACGCGGTACTATTTCATTTGGGGAAGTAATAGAATTATTTTCCAGAAATAACCCCCTCCACCATTCTCCTGAGGCCTGACAAACTATATGGGAAATGTCATTTGATTTGATTTTCTTTCATGAAAAACATACTGAAAGCAGAATGCGGTACTATTTCAATTCGGGAAGTAATAGAATTATTTCCCAGAAATTACCCCCTCCACCATTCTCCTGAGGCCTGACAAACTATATGGGATATGACATTTGATTTTCTTGATGAAAAACTTACTAAAATCAGAACGCGGTACTATTTCATTTGGGAAAGTAATAGAATTATTTCCTAGAAATTACTCCCTCCACCATCCTCCAGAGGCCTGACGAACAATTTTTTGGGAAGGTCATTTGATTTGTTTTTCCTTCATGAAAAACATACTGAAAGCAGAATGCGGTACTATTTCATTTGGGAAAGTAATAGAATTATTTCCTAGAAATTACTCCCTCCACCATTCTCCAGAGGCCTGACGAACAATTTTTTGGAAAGGTCATTTGATTTGGTTTTCCTTCATAAAAATCATTTAGGGAAGTGATAGAATTATTTCCCAGAAATTACCCCCTCCACCATCCTCCTGAGGCCTTACAACCTATATGGGAAATGTCATTTGATTTGATTTTCTTTCATGAAAAACATACTGAAAGCAGAATGCGGTACTATTTCATTTGGGAAAGTAATAGAATTATTTCCTAGAAATTACTCCCTCCACCATCCTCCAGAGGCCTGACGAACAATTTTTTGGGAAGGTCATTTGATTTGTTTTTCCTTCATGAAAATCATACTGAAAGCAGAACGTGGTACTATTTCATTTGGGGAAGTAATTGAATTATTTCCTAGAAATGACCCCCACCACCACCCACCAGAGGCCTGACAAACTATATGGGGAATGTCATTAACTTTTTTTCCTTGATAAAAAACGTACTAAACGCAGAACGCGGTACTATTTCATTTGGGGAAGTAATAGAATTATTTCCCAGAAATTACCCCCTCCAACATTCTCCTGAGGCCTGACAAACTATATGGGACATGTCGTATGATTTGTTTTTCCTTCATGAAAAACATACTGAAAGCAGAACGCGTTAATACTTCATTTGGGGAAGTAATAGAATTATTTCCTCGAAATTACCCCCTTCACCACCCTTCTGAGGCCTGACAACTATATAGGGAACGTCATTCGCTTTTTTTTCATTGATGAAAAACATACTGAAAGCAGAACGCGTTATTATTTCATTTGGGGAAGTAATATAATTATTTCCTAGAAATTACCCCCTCCACCACCCCTTTGAGGCCTAAAAAACTATTTGGGGAATGTCATTTGATTTTTTCTTCCTTCATGAAAAACATACTGAAAGCAGAACGCGGTACTATTTCATTTGGGGAAGTAATTGAATTATTTCCCAGAAAATACCCCCTCCACTATTCTCCTGAGGCGTGACAAACTATAGGCGAAATTTCATTTGATTTGATTTTTCTTCATAAAAAACAGACTAAAAGCAGAATGCGGTACTATTTCATTTGGGAAAGTAATTGAATTATTTCCTAGAAATAACCCCCTCCACCTCCCTCCTGAGGCCTGACAAACTATATGGGAAATGTCATTTGATTTGTATTTCCTTCATGAAAAACATACTGAAAGCAGAATGCGGTACTATTTCAATTCGGGCAGTAATAGAATTATTTCCCAGAAATTACCCCCTCCACCATTCTCCTGAGGCCTGACAAACTATATGGGAAATGTCATTTGATTTGATTTTCTTTCATGAAAAACATACTGAAAGCAGAATGCGGTACTATTACTTTCCCAAATGAAATAATTATTTCCTAGAAATTACTCCCTCCACCATCCTCCAGAGGCCTGACGAACAATTTTTTGGGAAGGTCATTTGATTTGGTTTTCCTTCATGAAAATCATTTAGGGAAGTAATAGAATTATTTCCTAGAAATGACCCCCACCACCACCCACCAGAGGCCTGACAAACTATATGGGGAATGTCATTCACTTTGTTTTCCTTGACAAAAAACGTACTAAAAGCAGAACGCGGTAGAGCGCGGTACTATTTCATTTGGGGAAGTTATAGAATTATTTCCCAGAAATTACCCCCTCCACCATTCTCCTGAGGCCTGACAAACTATATGGGACATGTCGTATGATTTGTTTTTCCTTCATGAAAAACATACTGAAAGCAGAACGCGTTAATACTTCATTTGGGGAAGTAATAGAATTATTTCTTCGAAATTACCCCCTTCACCACCCTTCTGAGGCCAGACAACTATATGGGGAACGTCATTCGCTTTTTTTTTCTTAGATGAAAAACATACTGATAGAAGAACGCGTTATTATTTCATTTGGGGAAGTAATAGAATTATTTCCTAGAAATTACCCCCTCCACCACCCCTTTGGGGCCTGAAAAACTATTTGGGGAATGTCATTTGATATTTTCTTCCTTCATGAAAAACATACTGAAAGCAGAACGCGGTACTATTTCATTTGGGAAAGAAATTGAATTATTTCCTAGAAATTACCCTCTCCACCACCTTCCTGAGGCCTGACAAACGATATGGGGAATGTTATTTGTTTTGTTTTTTCTTCATGAAACAGCAGAATGGGCTACTGTTTCATTCGGGGAAGTAATATAATTATTTCCCAGAAATTACCCCCTCCAGAGGCCTAACAAACTATATGAAATGTCATCTGCTTTTTTTTCCCGATAAAAAACTTACTAAAATCAGAACGCGGTACTATGTCATTTGGGGAAGTAATAGAATTATTTTCCAGAAATAACCCCCTCCACCATTCTCCTGAGGCCTGACAAACTATATGGAAAATGTCATTTGATTTGATTTTCTCTCATGAAAAACATACTGAAAGCAGAATGCGGTACTAGTTCATTTGGGGAAGTAATTGAATAATTTCCTAGTAATTACCCCCACCACCACCCTCCTGATGACTAACTTTTTGGGAAATGTCATTTGATTCAGTTTTTCTTCATGAAACACATACTGAAAGCAGAACGCGGTACGCTTTCATCTGGGGGAAGTAATTGAATAATTTCCTAGGAATTACCCCTCCACCACCCTCCAATGCCTGACAAACTATACGGGGAATGTCATTTGTTTTTTTCTTCCTTCATGAAAAACATACTAAAAGCAGAACGCGGTACTGTTTCATTTGGGAAAGTAATAGAATTATTTCCTAGAAGTTACCCCCTCCACCAGCCTCCAGAGGCCTGACAAATATATGGGGAATGTCATTTGGTTTTTTTCATTGATGAAAAACGTACTAGAAGCAGAATGCGGTACTATTTCATTTGGGGAAGCAATCGAATTATTTCCCAGAAATTACCCCCCTCCATTTTTCTCCTGAGGCCTGACAAACTATATGGGAAATGTCATTTGATTTGTTTTTCCTTCATGAAAAACATACTGAAAGCAGAACGCGGTACTATTTCATTCGGGGAAGTAATTGAATTATTTCCTAGAAATTACCCCCTCCACCTTTCTCCTGAGGCCTGAAAAACTATATGGGAAATGTAAACTAGTTTACAGATTTCTCTTCCCGGAGACTGTGCTGCTTGGGAGTGTTTTGTCTTGTTCCGTGCGGATGGCGCTTCGATCAACTTGGTTGTAGATCGTGGTGATATCCGTGGGGAAATATTAGTTAAACAGTTAATTATTATTCATTTGGCAGGGACAGGGCAATTATAATGTTGTCCGACCTACCCTGTCACTGATGAGAGGCAATAAACCTCGAAACATGCATGTCTGCAGGTGGTCATTCCCAGCCAAATGAAGGATAATTTTCTGTTTAATTACGAGACAAGCACTTGCAATTGGGTCTTCTTTTAAGAACGTTGCACAAATATCTGTCAGTTGTAGTTCAATGTCCGTCGTGGTATTAGCCAGGGAAGTTTTCTGACAGATGTTTGCCTTTATTTTCCACTTTGTGGAAACGCTTAGAGAGAATGGTACCCCTGTATTCTTTCAACATCGTTGATACCTCTCTGGCACAATATATTCGAACTAGTTCGAATGTTTACAGATTTCTCTTCCCGGAGACTGTGCTGCTTGGAAGTGTTTTGTCTTGTTCCGTGCGGATGGCGCTTCGATCAACTTGGTTGTAGATCGTGTTGATATCCGTGGGGAAATATTAGTTAAACAGTTGATAATAATTCATTTGGCAGGGACAGGACAATTATAATGTTGTCCGACCTACCCTGTCACTGATGAGAGGCAATAAACCTCGAAACATGCATGCCTGCAGGTGGTCATTCCCAGCCAAATGAAGGATAATTTTCTGTTTAATTACGAGACAAGCACTTGCAATTGGGTCTTCTTTGAAGAACGTTGCACAAATATCTGTCAGTTGTAGTTCAATGTCCGTCGTGGTATTAGCCAGGGAAGTAGTTGTTTTCTGACAGATGTTTGCCTTTATTTTTCACTCTGTGGAAACGCTTAGAGAGAAGGGTACCCCTGTATTCTTTCAACATTATATGGGAGATGTCATTTGATTGGTTTTTCCTTCATGAAAAACATACTGAAAGCAGAACGCGTTATTATTTCATTTGGGGAAGTAATAGAACTATTTTCTAGAAATTAACCCCTCCACCACCCTTCTGAGGCCTGAAGAACTATTTGGGGAATGTCATTTGATTTTTTCTTCCTTCATGAAAAACTTACTGAACGCAGAACGCGGTACTATTTCATTTGGGGAAGTAATAGAATTATTTCCCAGAAAATACCCCCTCCACTATTCTCCTGAGGCGTGACAAACTATATGGGAAATTTCATTTGATTTGATTTTTCTTCATAAAAAACAGACTAAAACCAGAATGCGGTACTATTTCATTTGGGAAAGTAATTGAATTATTTCCTAGAAATAACCCCCTCCACCATTCTCCTGAGGCCTGACAAACTATATGGGAAATGTCATTTGATTTGATTTTCTTTCATGAAAAACATACTGAAAGTAGAATGCGGTACTATTTCATTTGGGAAAGTAATAGAATTATTTCCTAGAAATTACTCCCTCATTTGATTTAGTTTTCGTTCATGAAAATCATTTAGGGAAGTAATAGAATTATGTCCCAGAAATTTTCCCCCTCCACCATCCTCCTGAGGCCTTACAAACTATATGGAAATGTCATTTGATTTGTTTTTCCTTCATGAAAATCATACTAAAAGTAGAACGCGGTACTATTTCATTTGGGGAAGTAATAGAATTATTTCCTAGAAATTACCCCCTCCACCACCCCTCTGAGGCCTGAAAAACTATTTGGGGAATGTCAATTGATTTTTTCTTCCTTCATGAAAAACATACTGAAAGCAGAAAGCGCTACTATTTCATTTGGGAAAGAAATTGAATTATATCCTAGAAATTACCCTCTCCACCACCTTCCTGAGGCCTGACAAACGAAATGGGGAATGTCATTTGTTTTGTTTTTTCTTCATGAAACACATACGGAAAGCAGAATGCGCTACTGTTTCATTTGGGGAAGTAATATAATTATTTCCCAGAAGTTACCCCCTCCTGAGGCCTAACAAACTATATGAAATGTCATCTGCTTTTTTTTTCTTGATGAAAAACTTACTAAAATCAGAACGCGGTAATATTTCATTTGGAAAGTATTTGAATAATTTCCTAGAAATTACCCCCACCACCCCCCTCCTGAGGCCTGACGAACTTTTTGGGAGATGTCATTTGATTCAGTTTTTCTTCATGAAACACATACTGAAAGCAGAACGCGGTACGATTTCATCTGGGGGAAGTAATAGAATAATTTCCTAGGAATTACCCCTCCACCACCCTTCAATGCCTGACAAACTATATGGGGAATGTCATTTGCTTTTTTTTTCCTTGATGAAAAACTTACTAAAAGCAGAACGCGGTACTATTTCATTTGGGGAAGTAATAGAATTATTTCCCCGAAATAACCCCCTCCACTCTTCTCCTGAAGCTTGACAAACTATATGGGAAATGTCATTTGAATTGTTTTTCTTTCATGAAAAACATACTAAAAGCAGATTGCGGTATTATTTCATTTGGGGAAGTAATAGAACTATTTTCTAGAAATTACCCCTTCCACCACCCTCCTGAAGCCTGACAAACTATTTGGGGGATGTCATTTGATTTATTTTTTCCTCATTGAACATATACTGAAAGCAGAATGAGGTACTATTTCATTTGGGAAAGTTATTGGATTATTTCTTAAAAACAACCCCATATTCCCCCCTCTAAAGGCCTGATAATTGGTTAAAGGGGTGTAATAAAGTTTTTCTTGGAGTATACCTGTGGATGTGGCTAACTTTACACCGGTTGTAATCGGTTAAATTCTATTAATAATAATAATAATGATAATAATACTCCCTCATAAACCCTCGTTGAGTGTACCCAAAGGCATAGTCTGTGCGGGCAGAGGACGGCTATCATTATTATTAGCCGTGGCGCTTACTGATGTCTCAGGTGATGTATTCACTTTTCAGCTGTAGGAAAACCCGGAAACCTACAGCATCACCTCGGGTGGTCGGTGTGTACTCCAAGCTAGCACTAGACGAGATTGAAATCTAGACAAGTCACCATACACTTGCTTTTCAACAAGGCATGCGGTCGCCTATCGTTCCGATATAAAGTAGTTGAGAAAAATTCTCGTACCTACATCGGACTCGAACCGACTATCGCTATGCTGGAGGTTCGAACGACCTGTGCCTTAGACCGCTGATCCTATTACCTACGCACTGTATAATGATTGAATAAAAATTTTTCGTGCAGAACTTCATGGAACAATTGTCGAACTACGAAAACGTATTTGTCGTGAAAATTCGCATAGAAAATCACTTTTGAACGCTAAATAATGGAGAAGTGTTCGGTAATAAACTCACATTAAAATTGTTTAAAATTGTTTTTTCTGTTAACCAGCTGTCATCCCCCTACGAACGACAGCCCTCAGAAGTCGAGCTAAAGGATTAACGAGGTCTTACCTTTTAACGTGCGATTCCTAGCACGATACTAGTGACCATGCTGGGAATCGAACCCACGTCCCTTTGACTGATTGACTAGCGCTCTAATCATGACCACTGCGGCCCATAATAACATAATAATAACATAACTGGCACAATTCTATTATTTCGAGTGTCTCGGTATTATTTAGGCACTGTATGATGATTAAATATAAATTTTTCGGTCAGAAATTTATGGAACAAATGTCGAACTACTATAACATATTTGTCGTGGAAATTCTCATTATTGAATAGCCGGACAATCACTTTTAAACTTTAAATAATGGAGAATTTCCTTTTTCTTAGTAATAAACTCATAATTTTGTTGGATAATTTTTTCTGTGCCTGAAAACTAACTCATCAATTGTCGAATGACTATAACATATTTGTCGTGGAAATTCTCATTATTGAATAGCCGGACAATCACTTTTAAACTTTAAATAATGGAGAATTTCCTTTTTCTTAGTAATAAACTCATAATTTTGTTGGATAATTTTTTCTGTGCCTGAAAACTAACTCATCAATTGTCGAATGACTGAATCAAATTTACCGTAGAACGTTGAACTAACCGGAAGCAGAAAAACTGCTTGTAATTGGTACTATTCTATTATTTCGAGTATCTCGGTATTATTTAGGCACTGTATGATGATTAAGTATTTATTTTTCACTTGTCCATTACTGCTTCATAATACCTTGGCAACGGTTGCTATTAACAGACCCATAACGCCCGGGGCGTTATGGAGGGCATTATGAATCATAACCCCCGCTAAATGGTTTTTTCTGTAGTTCAATAAGTTAATTGCTCAGAAAAGTTTTTTTATAACTGTACATAAAAAAGAGACTAATTATTTTCGCTCAAATAAAAATTACAATTTTCAAATGTTCCTGAAAAATTAGTACCAAGTTTGAGGTTCTGTGAGTTGACCGATGATCTTTCCATTTCAAAAAATGGTCATACTCCTTCTCGTATAAGTATTTTTGATTTCACAGGCAGTGAATTTCCTAACGCTTTTTCAGCTTTGAGCGTCACATTCCGTGGGTTCTCCATAATCGGGCAACATTCATTCCTCGGGCCAAAGGCACTCGGGTGAATGTTACTCACCGGGCGTTGGGATCTATAATGCACTTGATAGGTACATAAATAGCTGAAATTTTTTGGGCGGAAATTTACGGAACAAATGTCGAACTACTATAACATAGATATTTGTCGTAAAAATTCTCATTATTGAATCGCAGGAAAATCACTTTTAAACTATAAATAATGAAGAAGTTCCTTTTTCTTAGTAATAAACTCACATAATTCGGTTGGATTATTTTTTTTGTGCCTGAAAACTAACTTTTCAATTGTCGAATGACTGAATCAAATTTGCCGTGGAACGTTGAACTTTCCGGAGGCAGAAAAACTGGCTGTAATTGACAATATTCCACAGGCTATCGGTGATTATTTTTTTGCTGTCAGGTTGGTGATGAATTTAGTTTTTTTATATTTGAAACACTGTATTTTGATACACTGACATCTGTCAGATTCAAGGGATTGGCTGGGGATTGGTTATAATAGTTTTACATTTGTCATTGCTGACACATGGCACATGTCAGTGTGTCTAAATACAGTGTTTCAAATATTACAAACCAAAATTCATTACCAACCTGACAGCAAAAAACCGATCACCGATAGCCTGTGGAATATTGTCAATTGGTACAATTCTATTAATTCGAGTATCTCGGTATTATTCAGGCAGTGTATGATGATTAAATATACATTTTTCATGAGGAAATTTATGGAACAAATGTTGAACTACTATAACATATTTGTCGTGGAAATTCTCATTATTGAATAGCCGGAAAATCACTCTCAAACGATAAATAATGGAAAAGTTCCTTTTTCTTTGTAATAAACTCACTGAATTTGGTTGGATTATTTCTTCTGTGCCTGAAAACTAACTCATCAATTGTCGAATGACTGAATCAAATTTGTCGTGGAACGTTGAAATTTCCGGAATTTCTGGAGCTGAAAAAATAAACCAAACAAATTATGTTTGTGTACCATTGACAAAATGGAATATCTCCATTTTCCATCATTAGTATGTAGTTTTTCGACTATAAAAAAGGTAGGAGTGTTCTATAGCAATATGTTATAATCTTTCGAAAAATAATAAGAATAGATTAATATTTCGCTGGAACACAGAGTTTTCCATTTCTCACAATTAGTTTTTCATTTGTTTTAAAAAAATACTTAACCATTATATCTGTGGCTTGGTACAAAAAGTGACCAAGTCACTTTTCGCCAGTTTTGAGATTTTTGCCCAAAATAATCATAAAAACATGAAGTTTTCTATGTAAAAAGCGTCTTTAAAATCATGTTTGAAGAAAACAAGAAATACTTATGTCGTTCCTTATAATCTTCAAATTTTCTGCTGGTATGTCTAAGTAGACATAAACATTTGGTCAACTACAGATGTTACAATTATTGACTTTTGTACCAAGCCACAGATATATTTAACAGTAGTTTGATGAAAAAAGCACAAATTATCCTAATATGCTTGCGGTGTTGCCAATTACACAAAATTTTCCACGTAAACCAAGAATTCCAATGAAAAATACATACAGGGTGTCCTGAAACTATGGTGCCAAATCGAAACAGAAGATTCCACTTGAAAAATGAATAGGACTTTCCTGATATTTGTTTCCTCAAATGTCGTTCGTTGCAGAGATGCAGGGTGTTGAATATGAAAAATAAAAAGTAATTTTTATTCATAACTTCCACAGTTACCAGAAATCTTTAATGAAATTTGAAAAAGAACCCCTGGTGAATTCTGGTGTAAAAAATCAAGAATTTCCGATGAATTACGTGAATTACCAATGAATTTCATGAATTACCGATGAATTACATGAATTACCGATGAATCATATGAAGTCCCGATGAAATAATTATGAAGTCCGTGAAGTACGAAGTAAATTACTAAAGAATTTCGTGAAGTCCATATTATACATAATTCAGATTTCTTATTAATCTCAATACTTCTCAATGAAACTGAAAAAACTCGATTGCAGAAGACAAAAAGAATTTTCATTCTGCAGAGAAAATGTATTCCGATCAAATTTGGCAGTCAGGTTTGTGAAAAATTGTTCAGAGCCACCAGGTCTGTGACAGCTACATTCTCTACTGTAGTAAATTTTAGCATCAAAGACATAGGTAATCGCATTAACAGAATTTCAGCAATAAATTTTATATTACATAAAGGAAAAATTTTTCCCCGTGAAGCAAAAAAACAATATTTTCATAAAGATACTGCGAAAATGAAAAAATCAGTAGAGGCTGCTTTAATGGATGCTCTTAAAACAACTGCTGACCTAGGTATGGTGGTAGAAAAAGATTTTTGATCGACAATGGAGTTAGTTTCTGACAAACTGTCGAAAGTAAGGAATAAAGAAGATATCGAATCGAATGAATGTTCTGATGACATCGAGGAAATTTGTATTGATGAAGGGTTAGCTAGCACTCAGAAGCGGATGTAATCCTGAGAAATATTATTCGGAAACTAATACTGACGATGGAAATACAATTAGCAATCCTTTTTGTAGGTTAAATATAATGATCATAGTCGTAAATATCTAATAAACATTCTTCAACTGAAACCCAGTATTTATCTCATACCCTGATTTTTTTGCAATTGTGCTATTTTATTTTTACCAGTAGAAAAAGCAATGTTGAACAATAATCAAAATGGAGGTTATATTAGACTTTTAAAAAGAGTCAACCTAGCAAACATAGACACTTTTTTACATACTTACTTGCGAGAGAAAAAGAAATGTTTTTAGTTATTTTTTCACAAATCAGCATGACTACTTATTCAGTTCGAAATTTTTATCAATTATAAATCCCAAATATTTTATTTCAGTTACATTTTCAGTGGTAACATAAGTTATTCATTTTTTTATTAGCCCACACAATTTGATCGTATTGAAAAGATGATGTAATATCATACCTTTTGTCTTAAGGACGTTAAATTTGAGTTTATTACTAAATAAATATGTTTCAGTGTTATTTAAGGACCTATTCATTTCAACAATAGCCTAATCCAAATTTTCATGTATACAATAGACCAATGTCTCACTTGCAAAAACATTTATATAGTGTGATCCAGAAATTTTGTTGATATCATTCAGATAAATTTGTGGCTTGGTACAAAATGTGACCTAGTCAGTTCTTGCCAGTTTTGAGATTTTTGGCCAAAATAAGAACTTGAAGTTTTCTATATAAAAAGCGTCTATCATGGACTTTCGGAAATCATATTTGAAGAAAACAAGAAACATTAATGTTGTTCCTTAGAATCTTTAAAGTTTCTACTAGATATATCCAAGTAGACATAAATATTTTGGATAACTACAGATGTTTGTGCAAGAATGGCATAAATGGACTTGGGCAGTAATGCCTTTCATTATCGTGATGTATAAACTGCATATTTCACGAAGAAAAAGAGTACTACAAAATTATATCTCACACGTAGTCTTGCTCCATCTTCTGGAGTAAGGCCATATTCCGTAAAACAGTGAAGTAATACTGAGACCTATGAGTACACGTCGGATTTCCCCACCAGAAAAAAAGTTGAAGATTTCAAGGATTTCCTGCCCCAAGTGTCTGATGCAAGCAGATGCTTTTTTGATGGCATTTTTTTCTTAACCCAGTGTACCAGTTGATGAATATCTGCCTGATGATTGTGTATATAAAAATGATGAATAAGTAACAAGCAAGAAGTAAACATCATAGATCATTTCTCTCTCATTTTGATATTTTCTCAATAAAAAAAGTGTTTTATTATCCAAGTCAATGATTTCCTGTTGCAAGTAGGTATTTCAAGAATTGATAATGTCATATAAAAAATAAATAAATGTTAGTTATTCAAACATAAAGGTGTCAACTGAATGCTTAACAGTTGAAACCGAAAAAATCAATGAAACCACTTTTTAAACAATTATGTTCCCGTGCGCATAAAATTGCCGCTCCTTAAAAACTTACAATTTTTGACATAGTCATTTCTTGTACCAAGCCACGGAAATAAAAAAAGCGGTGGACCTAATACACTACCCTGGGGTATGCCACTCTCAGATAAAAGTTCATCAGACAATTCTTTTCCAAATTCAATTTTTGTTTTCTGTTAAATGAGTAACATGATTCCAGTCAAAAGCAATCCCGGATATCCCATAATACTTCAATTTTCAAGTAAAATAATTCTGTCAATTGTTTCAAATGTCTTTTCAATGTATGTATGTACTGATATCTATCAATTATATTTTGTATTCAGTTATTAAAAATCTCTAGCTCTAAAACCTGATTGATTTCCTAAAAACAATTCATTGGTATTGAAATACTGAATTATTTGGTTACATACAGACACTTTATTAAGAGTAGGTAGTATATGTAATGGCCTAAAATTTTCAGCTTTAATTGAGTTGATTTTTGGTACAGGAACAGTGGCAATCTTAAACTTATCAGGAAACACACCAGTTGTAAGTGATATATTAATTAAATTTAATATTGCTTAACCTGCTACATCAAAACTTTCTTTCAAGAAATTACTAGGTATAAGAAATACCTGATGTGTTAGTTTTGTCAAGAGAAAAGGGGGTATAGCGCTTGACGGCACCCCAACTCCTTCCACTTTTTTATTCTATCTCGTCTGTCGACAGCCAATCAGAGCTCTCCAAGTTGTGACATGACAGCACCATCCATGTCACCAGTCATCCGTCATAATTTTTTATTCTTCTTCGTATCTTCGTCATGGAACATCAGTAACCTAACCTAACCTCTTATCTGTCACGTAACCTATCAAACCTACATTTATCATATGTCACCTACATTTGTTAATTGTCACCACGTTGCCAGCTGTCAGTTGCACACCCAACCAGTGTTAAGAGCGACTCCAAGATGGCGGCAGTCCTATGCGGGGAGTTTTAAATTTGAATTTGGCGTGGTCACGTGGTGAACATCATCATCATCATGGAGCTCGTCATCGTCGCGGAACATCAAGTTCTTCTTCTTCCCACCAGATGGCGTAACTCGGGTGTGGTCCTGTGAACAGGAGATTTGAATTGGTTGTGTGTGTGATCGGTATCTGAAAAGGTGTGTATAGGGTGTCTCAAAACGTATAATTTAAGATAAAAAACATGGCGGCTGCTCGTTAGATTTAGTATACCTGGTGTACCAACATACTGTTTAAGAGAAAAAAAACATGGTGGGGTCTTATTTAGTATACAGGGGGTCTCAAAACGTATCATTTAAGAGAAAAAAAATGGCGGCTGCTCGTTAGATTTAGTATACAGGGTGTCTCAAAACGCAAAGTTCCAAAAAAATAATATCATTTGAGAGAAAAAAAAAACATGGCTGCTTGGGGCAGAGAAAAAGGTATCATTGGGGACATGGGGATTTAAAATACGAATCATCAAAAAATAAGCACGTCCGGTTTGAAAAAATTGAGGTAGAAGAAAAATAATAGTGAATTCGGATTGTCCACATCGAGGAGAGTTCAAATATGCAATAAAATGGCCACTTCCGGTTGTCCGATTTCGATGATTTTGGCATCAATGGATTCGTCTCGATGACAAGAAACATTTTTAAGCATTTTCCAATGCCAAAAGGAGGCTTTCTTCGTTATTAGTAAAGATACAGAATCGTGCGGGTACTTTTTTATGGGGGATCAAGAAAATAATAGAATTTCCTTCCGTCAACTGCCATAAGTGCCATAAACCTCACATTTTAATGCGGTATGTACTCATCGCTCAAATGTTAGAAGTCGGTTCGTTAACGTTTGACATTTTTCGTTTAGAACGTCGCTCAATAGATCGGTGATGGAGACAGACAGATCGACAGATAGGCAGAGTGACAGATAGTCAGTTTGATCGAAGCAGAACGAACTAACCTTATAAACCATCTCTTTTAGTCGCATTTTTGCATGTTTTCGCGTTTCAAATTTTAGCTGTTTTTTCCAATGCGAAAAACGGTTATTGTTGTCGTATTTTTACGTGTTCTAACGTTTTCAAATTTCAGTTGTTTTTTTGAACGCGAAAACGTGTATTTTGAGCAATTTTGAAATGTCAAATCTCCATAAGAAATACATGTAAACATACAGTTTTTCGGTTTAATTTCAGGTTGTTTTTTAGAACGCGAAAAACGTTTTGTGGTTGCATTTTTGCGTGTTTAAGCGTTTCAACTTTAAGTTGTTTTTTGGGACGCGAAATGGTAATATCATTGTAGAAAAAAATATAAGACAAATAAATAAACATGGTTGTACAGGAACATAAAAAAAACATGGGTGCTGCATGTATGTGTCAAATGTCAGATGGAAAATGAGTCATTGGGGATAGCGAAGTATTCAGCAATAGTATATACAGGACGTCTCACACATTATTTAAGAGAAAAAAAATAACAGGTCGTCTGAAAATGCAGCAACTACTTGCCTATGCAGAGAGAAGGAATTACATCAGACTTTCAAAACTACACCGTTTCGTTTTTTCAAAACGCTTCGTTTCCAAAATAGCGCACCGTTTCGATTTGCGTTTTCGTTTTTCATCATCAGGTGAGGTTGGATAAAAAAATATTTTAAATTGAAAAATTTATTATACAGTTTTATTTTGGTAAGATATCACAAAGCCATTTGTAAAGAATATCTCCGTTTCGACGATTGAAATTATAGTGGGGTTGATTATCAATGTGATGCATACAAGATGAGCTACCATCGTTGTTTCCGAATGCTGGAACCATCCATGACGTATTATCATAGTCCTCCAAATTCACAACACGTGTAGGTAGGTCCAATTGATGAAATTTCTCAGTAAGATAGTCACGTTTTTGAAGTCCTCGTATATAAATGATATCAACATTTTGTAAATTTTTCTTGAGAATGGAATCTAATTGATGATATTCCACAAAGCCAGAGGAATACCTCAATCCATGAACATTTTGCTCCAAGAAACAGGCAGTACGTTTATCAGCTCTACTCAAAGAGGAAAATGGTATAGTTGGCAGCAGCAGAAAATTACTACATTGAATTCCAATCCAAATGGCAATCTCCTTAGGATGGAATTGTTGCTCGATGGTAAAGCCTTGAATATCTACAACAGATATTCTCATGTTGACTCTGTGATTGATACTGAAAAGACAATCATATGTTCAGTTTATTTTGTTAATGATTTCGCTGAGTGGGAGGTACTCAATAACAGTGTCGTGCACAATGATGCAATAGGCTCGAGTATTTTGGGGAAATCCTTCAGATGCCTCGATTTCGAGTTCCACATCAACAGTGGAACTTTTTATGCTCTCGTCCCTTCTGGAACAATCGATGACAAAGAGAGTCTTGCCAACAAATTCGGTGGAGCTCAGCAGAGGATTATTTTGATTAGTAATTTTGTAGCTCAGACCAAATTGTGCATAGTTGAAATAGGCTTGCGAAAAATTCCCCTTTTCAAAATTCAGATGCATATTCTCTTTGGGGTAATTCTCACCATTTAGAGTGAGCGTTATATTGGTAATATTCGAATGAGCGAATATTGTTGGATCATTGTAGAATTTAGTGTAATCACGGTCTATTTGGAAACATACATACATAGCGAGGGCTTTTGAGAAACGATGAAGTCTTGACGGCCCATTTATCATTTTTTGCACCTTGTGTGAGAGCAGGTAGCAAATGGAGTTCCCATTTTCTGAACGGCATGAGAATAGGAGTATCAGCTTGGATGGCCTTCAAGACTTGCAATTTAATTTGTTCATGCGGATGAATTCGTTTAACTTTGAGTTCGATATTTATAATGTCCAACGTAATTTCCGTCTTTGGCGTTAGTGCTCCAGCGGTCTCCTCTATTTTGAAGCAGTTGCTATCATCTGCAGCTCGTACTATTCGGATGGTATGTTTGCCATAGGAAAAACATTGATAATCGTTGAAAATATCCAAAAAATGTTTGATGGGTATGAGCATGTTGAATGAGAGATCAGTGGTGTTGATAACCCCAGCGTTACTGGGGAAAGTCCAACTTGAATTGGCCAAGTGCTTAATATCTTCGTCGGTGTAGGTGAGAAAGCCTCTGAGAGTACTAACAATTCCAACTTCACGAACCGTCTCCAATTCCTTACCGCTTTGTTCATAAATAGCAGATTTAAACATGAAAGCGCCAGCATAGTTTACGAATGTTACACGACCATCTCCTTTGGTTTTCACAACTTTTCCACTGATGAATAGCAGGCTATCGTACAAAGCATCGTAAGCGTCAGATTGATTGATGTTGATTTCAATGACATCATTGTTGCGAAAGGACTTAACATATGGGTAGTAAGTCCGCCATTCCACCTTTTGTATGGATTCATCGTTGTGTGGTTTTCGGAAAATGTTGAACACTTGATTGGACAACATGATAACCAAGAGATTCCAAAAACAGTTTATTTTCTGGAGACAGTAGTTGACGCACGTTGAAGGTCTTGGTGAAGACTGAGGTGGGGTATGGTGGTGAGTTATTCTTATGAATAGTTAGCACCATACTTCCGCTTCAATTCCAAACAAACGATTAATTCTTCTTTTCGAAAATCAACTAGTTGAGAATGTTGGTCAGGCACTCGCAGCGTAATATCGTTTATTTCCTCTCTATGAGCAATGGGCAGATAAATGAGGTGCTTGGGCGTTTCGTCAATTGCGTAACCAGGATCAACACCAACAGCAAATTCGTATATCGTATGAGTCGGTGCGTCGTTATAGAATGCTCCGAAAGTAATGTTGCTATCTATGTGTATGGTACATACTTCAATGATATCTACAGGTAGATCTGATGCGTAATGCAAGTTGGGTTTGAGAAGAGTAGACGAAAACCCTAAAATGCGGGCCAAACTGTTTGCAGGTCGGAAATCGATTGAGTGTTCAAGGCAGAATATTTCGCTTTTCAGCGTATTATTATCCGGTTTGAGGTAGAAAAATTTCTCGGGGTTTTCTTTGTACGTTTTGGGTGTGATTTGTTTGCTGATCAAAGCCTCAATATCACCAATTTCGTAAGAGCCAGTAGGGATATCGATACTCTGTTTAGTTTTTCAACCGTTTTCAAAGTAGTAGAATTTTCTACTTTCTTCAATGTTGGGTACACTGTTGTACGAATGGAAGCTGAGCAAAACCAAACTGTATTCTGAATCAGAATCCAATTGAATGGGCGAATTGAAATCGATGGAAAGCGTTGAAGAACGACTCGTTAACGTCAATATCATAGACATGACTGATATAGTGTCGGAAGCGACCCACCTTAAATAATGAACAACAACCTGGATGAAAAATCATCCATTATCATTATTATATGTAATTCTTACACCCCTCCCAAAATATCTTGCCAATTCCATTGGAGGTTTGAGATTGCCGAAACTATCGAAATATTGTGCGACATTGCCGTTTTTACTGTAAGCTACCCAATGAGTGCCCGCATTCAAGTGGGAATCCAAGTTCAATACAGCGCATTCTCGCAGCCAAGGACCACAAGTTGGCAACGTATCACGCATAAAGACTCCACGAAAAATGCGGTATTTTCAGCTGACGAGCACACTCCTGAATTTCCGAATCGTATAATGCTCTATGGGGTAGCTTGTCTAGCAGTTTTTCTGCTATTTCAGGTAATGACCTCGTCCTTTGCGTTAATGTTGTTTTTTCAGAAACAGTCCAAATCCTCGAGGGGTTTTCCGCAGGTACAAACCCGAACCCAAATACTCCATGGATTTATTGTGACGCTGGTCTTCATCGAGTTTCTTTTTAGCATTTTTTGCGTCTATCACGGTTTTTGCTATGGAGCTCGCTCCACCTGCCAACGCATCCAAAGCCGAAAGTGCAGCAAACATAGGTATGAGGGGTAGGATTCCTCCAGATTTTGCATCGAATGGAATTATTCTAGGCACTCGTATTTTCTCACGTCCTCCAGCTTGACTTAGTGCCATTTTAGCTGCTCGCAAAGCCGAAGCACTAGATTTCTTAATATTAGTAGGATTGTGTTTCCAATTTTTAATAATTTTTTGAAGCAAGTTACGTCGAAAGGACACGCCCTTACCTAGCTTACGTTTCGCTTTCATGGTGGAAGTAACAAGCCAAGCTGCAGCCCGTTCCCCAAATTTAGCGTCTTTAGATTTAACTCGTTCCCAAGCTCTATTTTCCAACACTTGATCTGCTTTATGATGGTCTTCTAGGGAGTCGGATTGAGAGTATACGTGGTCTTTGCAGCTTTCGTCCAAAAGATTCACGCCAGTTTCTCCGCGTTGTAATCTCTGTCTCAATGTGGTGCCAGGTCCGCAAAACAAATAACCTGGTAGATGTAATTCGAACGGGAGCTTATTGATGAGCGAATTGACAACACCTGCAACAGAGTAAGTCAGCATTGATAATGATGAAAGATACCTTCATTGCGTTTATTTATAACCGTGGCGAGCTCATGTTTTTTCATCACATCATGGACGTTGTTCAACAAGACAAGACACTACCTATTGATAATTTAGATTTTTTGAATGGAGATCTCAATAGCAGTATAGTTTGGAAGCACGGTAAATTATTACCGAATTCGTTTCGTGCAATTATTTGTGGGCTAGGTGGTTGTGGAAAGACAAATGCTATTTTAACACTGTTATTCCACCCGAATGGAGCCAAATTCGAAAACATCTACGTATATTCAAAATCTTTGTACCAACCCAAATATCAAGTGGTTCAAGAAATTCTGGAAATAGTTAAGGGGTTGGGCTATTATCCGTTCAGGGAAAATGAGGATATCATAAGCCCTCACGAAGCCAAATCAAATTCCATATTTAGTTTCGATGATGTTACATGCGATGGTCAACAGAAAATTCGAGAATAATACTCTTTGCAGACACCGAAGCATTGATGCTGCATATTTTTATCAGACATATTCAAAAATTCCCAAACAATTGATACGAGACAATTGTAATATGATTGTGCTTTTCAAGCAAAATGAAATGAATTTGAAACATGTATTCGATGATCACGTTTCCCCAGACATGTCGTTCGATGAATTCAAGACAATGTGTGCAGAATGCTGGCGACAGCATCGATATGGAACCGTTGTGATTATGAAAGATTTTGATATAAATGCTGGACGTTATCATCAATGATTCGATAAATATATAAGTACACAGAGGGATTGATGTAGCCCACAGTTATCATCATGAAACCGTTGACCAAAGAAGTTGATGTTATTCGAAAGACTAAAATCAATGAAATTGCAAAAGCAATTCGAAAAAAATATTTGGCTTCGAAATTGGGCAGATCCGAAGAAGATGAGTCGTTGCAAACATTCTTCAAACCTCTATCTACCCCATTGAGAAAAATAGCAGCAATGCCGCCGCCGCCATCTCCTACTACCCCAATGAAAAGTGAGGTGAAATCTGAACTCAAACAGGAGAAAGTGAAGAGCGTGAAATGTCTCTATTCGAATCCCTCGAAACGACTCCGGTCCAATCCCTCGAACATGTTGCAGGTACAGATGATAATGATGATGATACCTTTAGCGTAGGCATACATGAGGAACAAGATAAGAGCTTTGCATCAGACATGGATGAACAAGTTTTACGGGAATATATCGATCAATATCCTATAATTGCTCAACCGTACATTATAAAACATTGGAGCAATGACAAAGAAATAGATAAATTATACGGTCCTGTATATGATGGTATATCTTCAAAATGGTTCCTAGGTAATAAAGAAATAGATTTCGACAAACGCAGCGGATACATTAAAATGGGTGGATATCAGTGGAAAGGAACACCCGGTATATATGAACTCATATTTTTGAACACACCTGAAAACTATAATGAAGAAGATATGCAGGCATACAAATCAATTGTAGATTTGTTGAACATTCACAAAAACTCCCTAGGCTATCCGAAAGGTAGTAAAAGATACAAGTATACCGACATAATTAAACCGATGTTTCCTATACGAAATCAACGTAAAATATCAACACGTACAAGTTTACCTAAAACACCCGACCCTGCAGCAAAAGGTAGCGGTTTGCCTAAAACACCTCTTGCAATGACATTCAATACCAAGCCCATGGAGTTTGTTTATTGGGATGATCCCAACGAACTATGCGAACGTCTCAAATTATTGATAGCCTCTCGGGATGCTGGAAATACTTCACATGACAATGAGATTATTGCCATTTTGAGTGAACTCAAAGAGGCAAATATAATTCTATAAGACGACATGCATCCATGCATATATTCACATTTTCAAAATGGTTATCGACAAGTTTGGACGTAGTGACAGCAACACCACTAGCGGTGATAGAAAGCGAAAATTACCTACGCCCTCTGGAGGTGGTTTGCTGCACACTCCAGATGGTAACATTGATAATTTGAAATTGAGTAATGTAAAGAGCCCTACCAATAATACAGATGCTGCCAATAAAAAATATGTGGATGAAATCGATAGAAAAATTGCTGCAACATCAAGGTGAACAACACCATTCGGAAATAGTTCAACTGAGTGACAAAATGGCAAAGATGCAACATGAAATTGAAAATGAATTGAATGCAACAAAAAATAATCTGGAAAAGAAAACTCAAACACTTGCAAGTAATTTTATTCAAATAACGCAACTAAGTGAGGTACGCTATAATGTAACAATGTAATTTTTCGAAAAATTCAACCAACAATACAAAACTGATATTGAAAATATTCGTGGAGATTTGTTGAAAAAAATTTCTGAAATAACCGATTCAATTCATGCAAGCAAATGGGACATTAAGCACAAGGAAATGCTGCTAACCAAGAATGAGTTAAACCAGTTGTGAATTGATATTTCACAGCGAATCGCCAAAATAATTTCAGATATAGCGAGTGTAAAATCTGCTGTCGAGGAGATTAATAAAAGACAAAACGTAGTGTATGCATCACCATAATAAAATAGTAGGTTTCACAGTTTCGCCATAACATATGTGTGATGGCTTCCAAAGACAAGATTCAACTTGTCCGTGAACTACATAAACCTATTAGAAAAAATTGGACTTGGCTGAGATGAGACCGTATGCTCATCAATATCGTAATTTCAAACTCATTCTAGTCGTTATAGATTGTTTCTCAAAATTCGTGTGGACCCGTCCGCTGAAAACGAAAACGGGTGAGGATATTACTAAAACGTTTGCAGATATTTTGGCACACACCAAACGATGCCCAAAAAATCTACAAACCGATCGGGAAACGGAATTTTACAACGGCACATTTCAGAGTTTGATGAAAAAATATGAGATAAATCACTACAATACGTACAGCATCCTCAAAGCCTCTGTGGCCGAACGGATTATAAGGATTTTGAAGGAAATATTGTACAAGAATTTCAGTTTGAATGGCACCTACAAATGGCTAAATATATTACCTAAAATCACAAAATCTTACAATGATACACGTCATTCAAAGACGGGTATGAATCCTTCGGAAATTGATAAATCCAACGAAAAAAAAATTCTCACATCAACATACAGCCACTTGAAAATAGCTGGACCGAGAAAATTCAAAGTCGGCGATGTTGTGCGAATTAGTAAGGCAAAGCACGTTTTCGGAAAAGGTTACACGCCCAATTGGACTACGGAATTATTCAAAATCGTCAAAGTCAATATTACCAACCCCGCCACCTTCATGCTAGAAGATATGCAGGGTGCTCCTATCAAGGGTGCTTCATGCGGAGGAATTACAAAAAACTGCAAATCCAGATATATATCACGTGAAAAAAGTTCTGAGGTAAAAAGGCATAAAAATGTACGTTAAATGGATCGGTTTGAATAACAAACAACAGTTGGATCGAAAACGTTGATTTTGTATAGAATCTTATGGGAAACAAAAACAAATCGTATAATTCCGAGGGGTCCTTCAAATATTTTTTCAGTCAACAAACATGCAACAACAATTTTAAAATTGGCCACGTGATCTGGAACTATAAAAGTGTATGCAAGCACAGACGAATATTCAGTTTGAAAACGAAAATGTCTCCTCAAGATAGTGGTTGCGTCAGCGAAGTTGAAGTAATGTGCGGTAGTGATGAGAAAGATTACAACGACACTCTGCCATCGACAGAGCATTGGGACAATATGAAATGGCTGCTCGAAACGAACATCAGTTGATGTTGATGGTCTTCCCTATGCCATCCTGCGAAATTCGATGTGGCATAAGTCCCTCCAGGGATTTTAGCTCATGCATCATTTTGAAGCAGCAGTTCTCCATTCGATCCATCAATTTTGCTTCTTTTGAATGGGCAACCCTCATTGATATCCTGCAAGAAATTAAGGAAAATTTCTTTGAATCACAAATAGATGAGTATGTAGATGAGTATGATCCAATCACAACACGTTGCGGGGATTACATTTACATCATACAGTACATCGAAAGTAATACCAAACAAATTTCCATTTCCAAGGATATCACGAACATGGAGCTGTCCCAACAAGATGTAAACGACATTCTACATACACACTTGGGGGTGCTGTCTGACCGTATCGCTATGCTGGATGCTATGAACTTTTGTGACTATTATCGAGGTGTTTTTGACATTATTCAATCATGGTTACGTGATAATAAAACTAATTTAAGTTTGGAAGAAATTATAGAAGGTTTTTGTCAGGTGTCATGTTTAGATAGTATTTTTTTTGCACGGTTTTTCTATTACCGATAATGCTGGCTCGGAGACCGCGCTCCAATGCCAACTGATATGAAACGAATAACAAAAGTAATAGCAGAATGTTTGTATGGTAATAATTAAAATAAAATTCAATTTTCGAATATTTTTATTTAAACCAAATAATCCATTTTTTATTGACCCCTACAATAATTTCTTGAACTACTCTCATTACTATACATGCTAATATCTTAGATACTATGATGAGGATTCTGTAAATTCAAAATTCCATTTTTGATGTGATTTTCTCCCGCCCTGCTGGAACGAAATATTCAGTTTTTGTGCCTATTTCACGAAGATCTTCAAATATCAGCTTCAACTTATACTTGAATGCTGTATTCTTTGGAACATCACTAACAAATACTGCTAACTGTCCCTGATTGACCCGAGTTAAACGCATTGTTTTCCATTGTGTTCTATTACAACCATGATCGAAATAATTTGCCTTCACGCATATTTCCATGGATTTCACTCTTTTCGGCACGTTTACGTATAAAACATTGTTCAATATTGCAGTCAGAAGAATAAAATTTGTTTTCAGTTGAGGAAACATATTCTATAATGCTTGAGGCTGGATTCTTCATAATGGATATCTTGTTTGCGGTAATTTTCGATTGAACACTTTGTCTTGAATGCCAAAATCAGTCAACTGCTTCACCACATTCTCCTTTTCTTCATAAAATTGAATATCTTCCTTTAACTCTTGGACACGTCTAGAAAAATCTTCAACCTTCTGTCTTTATTCTTCAGATGCTATTCTGACACTGATTATTTCAACTGTTCAATGGCAATAACATACTTTCCAAAAATAAAGATACCTAACCCTCTCCCCACCCACCTGATAATGAATACCAAAAAAAGGAACAGAGTCAAACTGACACGAAACGAAACGTACTGCGGCGGCGATTCCCTGCAAAAATGTGATCAAAATAGACGTTTTTCGTGTTCCAAAAAAACAACTAAAATTTAAAACGCTTAAACACGCAAAAATGCAACCACAATAAACGTTTTTCGCGTTCTAAAAAACAGCCTCAAATTAAACTGAAAAAACTGTATGTTTACATGTATTTCTTATGGAGATTTGACATTTCAAAATTGCTCAAATTACACGTTTTCGCGTTCGATAAAAACAACTGAAATTAGAAACGCTAAAGCATGCCAAAATGCGACCACAATAACCGTTTTTTGCGTTCGAAAAAACAGCTAAAATTTGAAAAGGTAAAACATGCAAAAATGCGACTAAAATGGACGTTTCATAAGGTTAATTCGTTCTGCTTCGATCAAACTGACTATCTGTCACTCTGTCTGTCTGTCTCCTATCACCGATATATTGAGCGACGTTCTAAACGAAAAATATATCAAACGTTAACGAACCGACTTCTAACATTTGAGCGATGAGTACATACCGCATTAAAATGTGAGGTTTATGGCACTTATGGCAGTTAACGGAAGGAAATTCTATCATTTTCTTGATCCCCCATAAAAGTTGTCTTATCAGAGTACCCGCACGTTTCTGTATCTTTACTAATAACGAAGATAGCCTCCTATGCCCTTTTGGCATTGGAAAATGCCTAAACATGTTTCTTGACATCGAAACGAATCCATTGATGCCAAAATCATCGAAATCGGACAACCGGAAGTAACTAAATTAGGACCCTTCTCAATGCTCTACTTCAATTTCAATGATAGGAAGTGCTTATTTTATGATTATTCGTATTTTAAATCCCCATGTCCCCAAAGATACCGTTTTCTCTGCCCCAAGCAGCCATGTTTTTTCCCCTCAAATGATATGATTTTTCTGAAACTTTGCGTTTTGAGACACCCTGTATACTAAATCTAACGAGCAGCCGCCATTTTTTTTTCATCCTTAATGATACGTTTTGAGACCCCCTGTATACTAAATAAGACAAGCACCCACCATGTTTTTTTTCTCTTAAATGGTATGTTGGTACACCTGGTATACTAAATCTAACGAGTAGCCGCCATGTTTTTTTCTCTTAAATGATACGTTTTGAGACACCCTATACAAATAGCTTGTTGAAACGCTAGACCACCGTTGAACCGCCATTTTTTTTTCAAATGATGGTTAACACATATCTCATAACCCTCCTGCCGCCATCCGCTATCACAAATACATACTATTCACCTTCTTTAATCAATATCCTCCGTGGTGTAGTGGTTTAGATCTCCGCCTGTACAAAAGATTGAATATACTGGGATCACACCAGCTGACTGTGGGAGAAATAACACGAATAGACCCCATCAAAATCCTTAAATTCCTCAAGGAATTGTGGCTTGAGGGGCTGCTGTAAACGAGAACACCTTGAAATAGCAGAAGAAAATGGGGCACAATAGATCTAATTAGGTCGCAGCGCATCAGTCACCATCTATACCTACCATTACAATGACCATTACCATTAATATGGTAACTGTAATTTTGATAATATATGTACAACACTGTCTTGCTAAAAGATTCTGTAACTTGGTCAAATGGATTTAGTCTGTTCATTTCAAGTAATCGATAATTAATTGACATGTGAGTGCATTTTTATTTAATTAAAACTTGAAGTGATTTCCGTTTGATTTGGTTTATTCAACAGTTACTTTTCTACCTTGATATTTGTATTCTATTCACCTGCCATTTTCTGTATGTGGCGAATTAAATTACCTTATGCCTGAAAAATCATCCACGAAACTTTCCCCATATCATGTAACATGTAATCCTGAATCCAGAAACGGAGGTTCTCTTGAATTAACAGTTGGAACTGACGGATTATTCACAACGAATATCCGTTCAAAATCCTACAACGACTGCGCCACTTTATGTTTTCCGATCACGGAACTTAGTTTTTAAAAAATTTATTTTACTCAAAAACTTTAACTAACAACAAATAATACAATGAGATGTTTATTGCTCGAAGTCTATGTCTATTCTAAATGTTTCTTCGTTCCCATGAACCGAAGTTGAATACAACACCGTCTCGACGTGTTCCTGGAAATCTGCATAGGCAGCTATTCCCACGGGAAGGCATACATAACTAGTTTACGAGATACAGAGTGTTGAAGTTGTAAAATGTCGCTTTCAGGCCATTATTAACTGAACTTTTAGGGTCGTAATATAGTAGTAGGGCAACCCACTGCGGCCTCACTTTTCATGAGTCCGAATTGGTGTTGCTCCTGACGGTAGGATTCATCTCTCGATGGCCGCGTCCATCGAGTTCTCGCTGTTGGTAGAGGGTTGGGGGCTGCTGAAGAAGATGACGTGTTCGGCGAATAGTTTCCCTTAGTGGCGCGCGTCTTTTCTGCAAAAAAACATGGCGGCGATGGCGCGGGAGGCAAAAAAAAAACATGGTGGCGGAAATTATGAAATAAACGTCCCCTCACGTGATTCGCTGAGAGCAATTGACTGGGGGACAAAAAATCGTCACGTGATTCGCTGAGAGCAATTGGCTGGAAGAGGATAAAACGTCACGTGACTCGCTGTGTAAAAAAAATGGCCGCCGCCAAATTGACAAAACAAAAAATGAAAAATGAAACACGATTCGGCCTTGAATTTGTTTTTCAGAGTCAATCGCAAATAGTTTTGTCACATCCGGTGTTTGTTTACGCTTTGTCTCGAGCTGGATGGAATGCCGAGAAAACACAATTTGACATTGGAGTTGTTTTTTGTTACTGCGCAATTTGTGAGTGTGTGGGAATGGAACAAACACATAGATATCATGCATATATTTATTACACTTCGGTGCCAGTGGCGTAGTATAGTATAGTAGTCATTATCGATAAAAAAAAAAATTGATGCATGGATTTAATAAACTTATATATGGATTCGGGCATTTAAACTATCAGAACCATTAACACGAAAAACATGAACCAATCGTATAGTGTCGGCGGCGACTTGCATTTGGAATCCGATGAAGGATGATGATCGAAACTCCAGCATAGCGATAGTCAGTTCAAGCCCGATGTAGGTACAAGAGAATTTTTCTCATCTACTTTATATCGGATCGATAGGCAACCGCATGCCTTCTTGAAAAGCAAGTGTATTGTGAGTTGTCTAGATGCCAATCTCGTCTGGTGCTAGCTTGGAGTGCAAACCGACGACCCGAGGTGGTGCTGTAGGTTTTCCGGGGTTTCCTATAGCTGAAAAGTGAATACGCCACCAAAAGTCAGTTAGTCACCCCGGAGCGCCACGGCAAATAATAATAATAGCCGTCCTCTACCCGCAGAGGCTATGCCTTTGGGTACACTCAACGAGTGTTTTTGAAGGAGTATTATTATTATTATTATATTATCAGCAGGGGCTTGCATCTTGACGTAGTGGTTGGGTTGGGTAGTTGGGTGGGACGATGACGGTGACCTCGAAGTGCTGCTAGTGGGGCAAGACGTCTTCAGCGGAAACCACTGCGTATCGCTATAGGTGTGATTTGTATAAATCTTCCGCAGTCTGTACGATGAGACGTTCATCGGGATTTCGGCTTTCAACACAGGCAAATATCCATCATTGGCTAGCGCCTGAGTCATTTTCGTTCAGTTCGAAGTGCTCGAATCCTCGTCGTGCAAATACGTACGACACCAATACCTCGCCGCTCTCATATGGCGAACAAATATACAGTACGTTCGACAGAACGGCTATTAGAATTATATAGTTTGTTGTCATCATGACGACAGCTCAATGTACACTGAGAAACAGCGTATATGTCACTCAAGTGTATAAACTGACAAGAACACACATACACCATTGCTCAATGTACATGACTCCTATTTCTTTCAGTCTCTCTCTCTCTCATCCATTCGAGTCGCAAAATAAATTGAGAAAAATTGGTTTTATACATCTATTAATACATAATAATAATAATAATAATAATAATAATAATAATAATAATAATAATAATAATAATAATAATCTGGCTGTAGAGGAGGCCCGCATCATACCACCAACGGAAGGCATCAGAACCCGCAGGGCCCTGCATAACACCAAGCCCCTGAAGCCACAACAACTGGCTCGGGTGGATGCGGAGATTCACGATGTCCTTTCAGAAGAGGCTGACATCTGGCAGATCAACTCTGCCGTGTATGACGCCGCTCAGGCCCTGTCCCAAACGGAGAGAAGGGATACCAACCCTCTGATTGGGAGGCATGAGCGACGCATTCACAAGATGGAAGCTAAGATCAGGTCAGCGAGACAACACGCGTCTCGTATCCAGTGTGTGGCGGACTACGTGGCGGCCAATAGGCCCTTCACGCCCGCAGTGCGGCGAATTGCCGCAAGTCTAAGACGAGCTCACCACACACTAAATCAAGGCGTGCTGTTAACCATCAAACAGCACTGTCTTGATAGGATACGAATGCTGGTGGCTGCAAAAAAGTCACTAGTGAGGCGGGCGAGAAGCATCGCGGAAAACATGAAGTTCCGCGATAAACCTTCTCGCCTATTCCAAGAGCCTCCACGTGTTGTGGAAAACCCGCCGGCGGCTGATCGGGTAGAAACCTTCTGGAAGGGTATTTACGAGTTTCCGCAACCACTCAACGTAGATACTCCAGCCCTAGCGCAGTTCGAAGCTTTCTGCAGGAGGCTTCGTCAGCCTGAGCTCAATGAACTGCGCAATCCGATAACCCCGGAAGAAGTTCGACGGGCCCTCAAAGGCTCGAAGAATTTTGCTGCTCCAGGTCCTGATGGCCTGAATAATTATTGGTGGAAAAAATTACCAAGTACCCACCACCATCTAGCAAGAATTTTCAACTCGTGGCTAGATGGGGAGCAGCAGATTCCGGATTGGTTTGTCGAGGGGCGAACCGTGCTAATCCCCAAAAACGGAGATTTATCTGATCCGAAGAACTACAGACCGATAACATGCTTGAACGCATGTTATAAGATGTTTACACGCATCTTGTACATGCGAATACTCTCCGCAGTTGAGCCGGTGTATGAACGGATATATGAGCAAAGAGGGTCAAAAAAGGGGGTCGCTGGCTGCAAGGAGAACCTGCTGATCGACAGATGCATCACGCAGGACTCCGTGCAGTATAAGCGTAACCTTTCAATGGCCTGGATCGATTATCGCAAGGCATTTGATACAACATCGCATGAACTCATCATGCATTTGCTCAGATGCCTTGCGGTACCCGATCAAATAGTGAGATGCATTGAACAGCTGATGCCGCTCTGGAGGACTCGATTTACCATAACATCTGGTCAAGTCAGAGTCCAAACAGAGCAGGTTATCTTAAGAAGAGGCGTGTTTCAAGGAGACTCCCTCAGCCCTCTTCTCTTCTGCATCTCACTACTGCCATTGTCCGTTGCACTACGGAAAACCCGCGGATACAACTGCGGCACCCCCAGCAACCGGAGGCATAAGGTCACCCATCATGGATGACCTTAAACTTTATGCCTCCGGAGAAAAGGACCTTCACCAGTCCTTAAGGGTGGTGCAAGAGTACACGCATGCTGTCGGAATGGAGTTTGGGATAGACAAATGTGCCACGGTTCATCTCAAAAGAGGACGATGCGAGGAATACGGAGAGGACGTTCAGCTCGTAGACGGAAGCATCCTACACCATCTGGATGCCGGAGAGACGTATACCTACCTAGGGGTGGAACAACGCCACACCCAAGAGGTAGCTACTGTCAAAAGCTCTCTCCGCGGCAAGTATCAGCACAAACTCCGACAGATCTGGTCTTCAGAACTGTCGGGGAAGAACAAAGTTGCTGCAACTAATATGCTTGCCGTTCCGATTCTACTTTACTCCTTTGGAGTAATGAAATGGACTCAGGAAGACCTGCGACAACTCGACGTAAAAACTCGCAAAATGATGCATCTTCATAGAAGCTTGCATCCTAAATCGTCTGTTCCACGGTTATACTTCCCCAGACAACGGGGAGGCCGTGGACTTTTGAGTTTGGAGTGTCTACATAACAGAATGGTACTGGATGGAGCCTGTAAAGTCATCAGGAGTTCAGATCCCCTTCTCTGCTTGGTATGTGATCATGAAAAGGCAGGGATTGGAGCATTTCTTTTCAAGGCAGCAACCCGTGCAGCCGATGAACTCGATCTCGTATTCGACACTGAACGGACAATCCCAAACTCTATCACCGAGTTGGAACCCGTTCAGCAAAAAGCCCACGTAAAAGCTACATAAGGATAAGCCGATGCATGGGGTCTTCTTCAAGAACATTGAAGACCTAGGCTTATCCAGAGACCTGACCTTCTCGTTTCTCAGGTCAAGTGGGCTGAAGTCGGAGACCGAGGGATTCATAATGGCCTGCCAGGATGGTGTCTTCAACACTCTCGTCTACCGCAGTCGCGTGATGGGTATAGAGGTCCCTGACACTAGATGCAGAGCGTGTCGTGGGGCAGCTGAGACCATAATGCATTTGCTGTCAGCTTGTCCAGCTTATGCGGTCTCAGCCTATATCCACAGACATAACGCGGCCCTACGAGTGTTGTACTACCATCTACGACACTCGTACGGTGTAGACGAGACACCAGTGTTGCCTTATGCTCCGGGGGATATTGAGTCCGTGGTGGTGAATGAGAAGTGCCGAATCTATTGGAACTATTCATTCCCCACCCTCAGGCAAATACAAGCCAATAAGCCTGATGTAGTACTCCTCGACCATCAAAGTAGGACGATTTTCGTCATTGAGTTTTCAGCTCCTGGCGAAACGAACATCGTCCGAAAAGAGGAGGAAAAACGGACTAAATATCGAGATCTTCTCTTTGAACTCCGCAGGCTTTACCCAAACCATTCTGTCAAGATGGTGGTTCTGATAATAGGGGTCCTTGGTGGAATGATGGACACACTACTCTCAAACCTAAAAATCATACCGGCTTGCCGTGACATGGCAGAAATCCTAGCCGGGCGAATGCAGAAGGCCGTAATTCTTGGTTCACTCCGCCTACTCAGGGCACATGATTCTCGGACCCAGTAATCACTTACCCCATGGACGTGGGGAGTGTTTACTGGGGTTAATGACACGCCAGCGCGCCCTCCAGAAGTGTCGGAGCTCCGGAGACAGGGCCTGACTGGGTAATTCCTAACGGAAAAAAAAAAAAAAAAATAATAATAATAATAATTGAACGCATGTTACAAGATGTTCACACGCATCTTGTACATGCGGATACTCTCCGCAGTTGAGCCGGTATTTGAACGGAAATATGAGTAAAGAGGGCCAAAGAAGGGGGTCGCTGGCTGCTGATTGACAGATGCATCACGCAGGACTCCGTGCAGTATAAGCGTAACCTTTCAATGGCCTGGATCGATTATCGCAAGGCATTTGATACAATATCGCATGAGCTCATCATGCATTTGCTCAGATGGCTTGCGGTACCCGATCAAATAGTGAGATGCATTGAACAGCTGATACCGCTCTGGAGGACTCGCTTTACCATAACATCTGGTCAAGTCAGAGACCAAACAGAGCAGGTTATCTTTAGAAGGGGCGTGTTCCAGGAAGACTCCCTCAGTCCTCTTCTCTTCTGCATCTCACTGCTACCATTGTCCGTTGCACTACGGAAAACCCGCGGATACAACTGCGGCACCCCCAGCAACCGGAGGCATAAGGTCACCCATCTTTTTTACATGGATGACCTTAAACTGTATGCCTCCGGAGAGAAGGACCTTCATCAGTCCTTAAGAGTGGTACGAAAGTACACGCATGCTATCGGAATGGAGTTGGGATCGACAAATGTGCCACGGTTCATCTCAAAAGAGGACGATGCGAGGAATACGGAGAGGACGTTGAGCTCGTAAACGGAAGCATCCTACATCATTTGGATGCCGGAGAGACGTATACCTAGGGGTGGAAAAACGCTACACCCAAGAGGTACCTACTGTGAAAAACTCTCTCCGTGGCAAGTATCAGCACAAACTCCGACAGATCTGGTCATCAGAACTGTCGGAGTAACAAAATGGACACAGGAAGAGCTGCAACAACTTGACGTAAAAATTCGCAAAATGATGCATCTTTATAGGAGCTTGCATCCTAAATCGTCTGTTCCACGGTTATACTTTCCCAGACAGCGGGGAGGCCGTGGACTTTTGAGTTTGGAGTGTCTTGACAACAGAATGGTACTGGATGGAGCCTGTTAAGTCATCAGGAGTTCAGATCAACTTCTCTGCTTGGTGTGCGATCATGAAAAAGCAAGGATTAGAGCATTTGTTTTCAAGGCAGCAACCCGTGCAGCCGATGAACTTGGTCTCGTATTCGACACTGAACGGACGAACCAAAACTCTGTCACCGAGTTGGAACCCGGTCAGCAAAAAGGCCTCGTGAAAGCTGCGGAGTGTGACAGGCTCCTACAGCTACAAGGATAAGCCAATGCATGGGGTCTCCTTCAAGAACATTGAAGACCTTGGCTTATCCAGAAACCTGACATTTGCTTTTCTCAGGCCAAGTGAGCTGAATTCGGAAACCGAGGGATTCATAATGGCCTGCCAGGATGGTGTCTTCATCACCCTCGTCTACCGCAGCCGCGTGATGGGAATAGAGGTCCCTGGCACTAGATGTAGAGCGTGTCGTGGGGCAGCTGAGACCATAATACATTTGCTGTCAGCTTGTCCAGCTTATGCGTTCTCAGCTTATATCCACAGGCATAACGCGGCCCTACGAGTGTTGTACTACCATCTACGACACTCGTACTGTGTAGAGGAGACATCGGTGTTGCCTTATGCTCCGGGAGATATTGAGACCGTTGTGGAGAATGAGAAGTGCCGAATCTATATATATGTAGTCCTCCTCGACCATCAAAGTAGGACGATTTTCGTCATTGAGTTTTTAGCTCCTGGCGAAACGAACATCGTCCGAAAGTAGGAGGAAAAAACGGACAAAATATCGAGATCTACTCTTTGAACTCCGCAGGCTTTACCCAAACGATTCTGTCAAGATGGTGGTTCTGATAAAAGGGGTCCTTGGTGGAATGATGGACACACTGCTCTCAAACTTGAAAATCATACCGGCTTGCTATGATGCGGCAGAAAACTTGGCCGGAAGAATGCAGAAGACCGTAATTCTTGGTTCACTCTGTCTTCTCAGGGCACATGACTCTCGGACCCAGTAATAACTCACCTCACGGACGTGGGAAGTATTTACTGGGGTTAATGAAACGCCAGCGCGCCCTCCGGAAGTGTCGGGGCTCCGGAGACAGGGCCTGTCTGGGTAATTCCTATCGAATTAAAATATAATTATAATACAATATGATTAATAATACAATATGAATAATAATAATATTTCGATGCTTGATTCGGCTAGTCTTGGTGCTGACGTCATCGACTTGGTGCTCCCGGCGATGTGAACAGTTCGAACTTTGATAAGGTTCACATGTAGGTCGGATGAGTGAACGCGTCCAGCCTCCAATAGTCTCGGGGAAACTACCCAGCAATTGTTCTAAGGAGTCCTTGGGACGTCGTCAACGTCACTAGACACTTCGGCTCTCTTCTTCTTCTTCTTTGCTTCTTTCGGCCTCTCGATGTGTTTGTGTATAAACTTGACAATTTTGCTTATTTTGTAACACCCGGTCGGTATTTGGATGATGCTAACAGATGGCGCTCCGTTGGCAGAATAATAGAATCGGCCATTTGATATGTTCGGTATGCTGTTGTATGAATGAAAACCACTCAATGCCAAGCCGTTAGTGCTATCTTCGTCCAATTGGAGCGGCGGAGAAAAGTCTGCGGTTAGCGTCGACGTTTGACCTGTCACTGTCAACAGCAAAGACATGACTGACACTGGAGAGGTTGTGTACTTCTATTTATTCTATTCCATATGCGCGCTCTGTGCTCAGAGTCTAGTATGGGATTCAAGACGCGTGAGGCTCGCGCTATTCGTCTAGCGAAACGGATCCGATACGATTTGCGCGAAGTGTTGTATGCGAAACGTAACGCCACCATATAATGAACCTTATTGCGCTCATCATTAAAGGTCATCATTTTCCTATTCATTTTCGGGCGCGCGCACATTCAGAGTGTGTTCTCGTATAGAAAATTCAAACACAGATGACCGCAATTAACTTGGTTGAATGTCTGGTAGCGATCGTTGTTGTAGAAGATTTTCACTTTTTTACCCAGATATCGCAAAGTATTTCACCACATGTCAACGTTTCACGTAAGCTACCCAATGCGTTCCGCGATTCCTGTTCGAGTCCAGATTGATGATTGCGCACTTTCTGTACTTCGGAAGTTTCGAGGATCGAGGCAAGTTGTCACGCATGAAAACACCAATGAAATGAGGTATTTTCAGACGTTTCACATACTCAACATTATAGCGCTATTCCGCCCAAACGATATGAACTTGAGACATGCCTTCGACGAGCACGTCTTTCCGGATTACAACTTTGAGGAATTTCGCCGCATGTGTGCCACCTGTTGGAAGGACAAATTCGGATCTTTGGTCATTGTCGAAGACTTTGATGTGAACAAAGGGCGCTACCGCCTGGGCTTTGACAAATATATACAAATGTGTTGCGGGATGACACTACATTCATACTGAAGTCATGGTGCCGACTACATCACCCCGCATTGAGACGGAGATTGCGATAGCTGAACATAAAAGTCAATCTGTTGTCGAGAATTGTGCGAAAATCGTATCTGACAAAGCACTGAGTAAATTATTCAAACCCATTACGGTGCCGCTGAAAAGACTGAGTGCGGAAGTGCCACGACTCACCAAGCGATCACGACCGAGAGTGAAAAAAGAAGAGAAACAAGAACCAGCGCCATCGACTCTAGACTTCATGAAGAAGGAAGAAGATCTACCACACAGATGATGGTGATGGTGATGATGATGAGGATGACTACTTGGAAGATTATCCCGAAGTAGCAACTGAATTCGTGAATGAACATCGCGCCAGATCCAGCAAAATAGATGTGAATAACGGTCCTATTTACGACAGTCCAAGAGCGCAATGGCTGCTCGGTAAAAAGCTGATGGACTTCGACAAAGATAAAGGGGACATTCGCATTGATGGTGTAACATACGAGGGCACTATATAGTTTGATTTTCTACACAAATCCCAAATATAATCGAACCGACTTGATGGCATACAAGCAAATTTTGCCAGCTAGAGGTGCGCATGTAGATGCGCGAGGTAGGTTGAATCCATCTCAGACTGCCAAATACGAAAATTTGATTCGACCAATGTTCGAAGACCCTCAATCGTGGTCGTGTTGACGGCAATGGTATCCCAGATCAGTTGACATACAACACGAAACCTATAGAATACGTGTACTGGGATGATGTGAACGAGCTCGTTGAGTGGTAGCCGCTAAAAATGCCGGCAGCACCTCTACCGATAACGAGATCGTGGCCATCATCAATGAGCTCAGAGAAGCAGGCTATATTCGATAAATAAAAGCGTAGACTTTTTTTTGCATGCCACAGTCGCATCATGAGCATCAGCAAGTTCGGTCAAACTTCGTCAGCTCGCCATGCACGGCAGCAGCAGCAGCCCTACCATTTCACTGGCATCATACTCAACTATACGACAAATAGGGACATTGATGCAGAACATGTGAAAATATGTAATGTGGAAACGCCAAGTGCACTCAATGATGTTGCCAACAAAAAATACGTTGATGACGTTATACAGAAGCTCAAAGATGACGTCATACACAAGCTCAAAGACGAGCTGGTCACCAACAAAAACAATCTAACAGCCTTGGATATTCGAGTGATGAAATCCATTTCACTTTCGATGAAAAAGCATAAAATAGCAAGAAACGCTTGGATAAATTGGCAATGGATATTGTTGATATTCCAGCCTCTCAAGTGGAAGGTATAACGCCCAGAGCAGTTAGTATATTGGCTCCGCCATTAGCGAAATGACGTCATCATCATCTGAGAAAAACAATTGGTTGATGAGCTCCTTGCTCCAGCCAGAAGGAATTTTCCTCGCAGACGTACCACCATCAAAGAACTCGACGATATGTGGCAGATGGACTTGGCTGATCTTCAAAAATACTCCAAAGCCAATAAAAACTTCAATTATATTCTCGTGGTGATTGGCACATTTTCCAAGTACCTATGGGTACGCCCCTTGAAGACCAAAACTGGTCGAGACGTCACCGAAGCGATGAGTGGCATATTGTCGAAAGCGAAAAGATGTCCCAAGCTCCTTCAATCAGATCTCGGAACTGAATTACAGCTTTCAAGCTCTCCTGAAAAAGTACAACATCAAACAGTACAGCACGTATACCGAAGAAAGCCGCGATCGCGGAGAGGGTTATACGCACTCTCAAGGAGAATCTCTTCAAGTATTTCAGTTTGAACGGTACCTACAAATGGATGAACATTTTGCCGGACATTGCCAAAAACTACAACCAGCGCAAAAATCGAACGTTCAGCACTAAACCGTGTGACGTCACCTAAGACAATGAAAAACAGGTGTATAAGTCAACGTATGATTATGCCGAACGTGCTGGTCGTAAAAAATTCAAAATTGGCGATTTCGTGAAAAATAGCAAGGCCAAGCATATTTTCGAAAAAGGGTATACGCCTAATTGGACCACGGAACTAAGTTGTCAAAATGAAAATTACCCAACCAACACGTATTTGCTGGAGGACTTGGAAGGGCGACCAATCAGCGGCGCTGTCTACGAACAAGAACTACAAAAAAACAAAAATCCCGAAGTCTATCTAGTGGAAAAATCATCAGGCGTAAGGGTCGTAAAGTACTTGTGAAATGACTGGGGTTTGATAGTACACACAATAGTTGGATTGATGCGAAAAATCGCATGTAATTCAATGGAAAATTGACACAATTTCAACTGAAAGAGGGGGCCTTCCATCATCATTGTCATCGGATCTCGACGACGTAGAAACTCGAGCCGGTGCATGGGAGGGTGAGGGGTGGCGGTGGCGGAGCGGAGAGATAAACACAACAAACTGTGCAGAGATCAGTGAGTCACAGTCAACAGAAACAATGATGTCAGCATGTTTGGTGCAGTGAACGTCGTAGTCGAATCTGAAGAGTCCTCCGGTTACGAGTCGGCGTCGGCGGCGTCAGCCTCATCATCATCATCATCATCATCATCATCATCATCATTTTCATCATCATCGTCCCGAGAGTGGGCAGATCGAATGGCCGATTTAGATCGAATATGCGACATGTACAAGGATTCCATCAAAGCGGAACGTTTCTTTGCGTGCATCGCCACTTACGAGGTTCGCATCACCGACGTATTGAGCTTGCAATGCGGCATAAGTTTTGCTCGTTGTTTCGTGCCTGCATTGAAACTCGTGTCCAAGGTCCACACCATATGCTCCAGCCTGTACTTCAGCATGATTGAATGGGGCCAATTCGTGGGAGCCATTAATCAGCTTTACACTAGCCGAGATGACCCGAATGCAGCAGCAGTAGCCAAGACTAGCCGAATCAAACTCGACTGGGACGATGTTATGGATTTGGAATTACACACTTATGCAGAGAGTCTACAAGTGCGAGTTTCCAAGAATGACACCTACTTCTACCTGACGGAAGCGGATGTTCAAGAAATCCTACATCTAGATGCTACTGTGATGGCAGCAAGATTTGAATATTTATTGAATATGAACTTTTGTCAATATTATCATGATTTATTAAGCAGTGCAAAAACTCTAGCTAAAAACAATTGTTTGTCATTTGATGGGACTATAAACTTGTGTACTATATCATCAAAAGATGATAAACACGGCCACGGCAAATAATAATAGCCGTCTTCTACCCGCACAGGCTATGCCTTTGGGTACACTCAACGAGTGTTTATGAGGGAGTATTATTATTATTATTATCTGTTTTCGTGAATACCTATGCCATTTGCCGGACAAAGTACTGTTCTATTACGAAACGAAATAAATGTATATATTGAGAGCAGAGTTTGCATTTTAATTCAGTATGCAGTGTGTAGTGTGTCTGTGTGTATGCAGAGTGAGAGAGACGGAGAGATGCAGTACGAAACAAAACTCGACTCGTTTCGAAGCTGGACTTTGGCATTTCCTGCAGTAAGTTAGCCGAAGCAGACTTTACGTATACCGGTTCGGAAGATATAGTTGCATGTCTTTCGTGTCAAGTGAAGGGTTCAGATGGCAACCCAATGACGATCCTATGGCTGACCATCGTCGATGGAGCCCCCATTGTGATTTCGTCCGTAGTTATTACTCTAAGCACAATCAGGTGATCAGGCGGCACAGACCGAAGACAGATGGTGCTAATGTCCCTCCAGAACCAAGAGTGACAGATGACCTATGCACCGGCAGATGACGCTGATGTTGCTCTAGAAGGACAAGTGACAGGTGACATGAGCGGAATGACTGATGTCATAAATATAGACTCACAGGACACAGTGATGACTTGTCGTGTGTGTCTTGTGAATGAACTAAGTGCGCCATCAGGTGCGACACCCATCAATACGTTTATGAAAATATATATGTTATATGCCAATTTTAATGACGACGTTCCCAAGACTATGGGTCACCTTCAAGGAATTGCCGAGTCGCTATCATCCCAGAGCCAGCGCTTTCGATCCAAGAGACGCAATTAATTGTTGATTTCGCTATGATCAGCAGCGTCATTTTTCTAACATTATAAATAGCCCTGCTTGGCAACAATAACTACGAGTATCATAACTAGTATCATTTGATTTGTTACTCAGTCACTTTACTTTTCAAGTATTATTCTGAATAATGTTTGTTCAGTGAGAAACACTTATTCTCACTTGAAAATAATTCTTTTTTTAAAAACTCAATAAAAAGTGAGATATAACAATTGGCGCAGTCATACGGAATCTTGAACTCCTGCGGAACAAGGAAAACCTAACCGGTGGATTCCGATCCTTCAAAAGAAGAATGAACCTACACGAAGTCCAGTTACGTACTTCAAGCAACTATACTACCAAGCAACGAAGAACATCACAACATCAAAGAACCACGGAAGGGCGGTCTTTTCAACGGAAGAAGAACACCCGAACGCTAACTTCCTCCGCAGCAACGCTTGTGAAACCGGATTTGATCCTCCGCATGGACATTCTTTGGTAAGCAACTATAAGAATCATCTAGTTTAGTTTCAATTTTCAATTGATTTTTATTTTGAAAAACCAGTTCTTTTATCAAACTAACTATGGTTCAAGCTCAAGCAGAAATTATTCCCCCACCTGAAGTTGAACCTTACAAGTTGAGTGAAATATGGCGATCAAATATTCCTCAATACTTTCACCCAAGCGTATAATACTGGTTACCACATGGCTATACAAGGTCAAAAAAGGCTAGTAATCTTGCATATCAAAAATAAATTGAGAGGAAAAGCAGCGAAATTAATTAGTTCTCGAAATCCACAAACTTGGGATGAAATTAGAATTCTTCTGAATCAATATTTTGGTGATACACGTGATTTAACCTCGTTGATACAAGCTCTACAGAGAATTCACCAGTTACCTGGCGAATCACCTCTGACTTTCATAAATAGGTTACAAACACACAATGCAAAAATTTGTCAAAAAACCAAAATATGTAGACAAAATCTCAATAATCCCCTCGTAATAACCGAAACCCCTAGAACTGCATTCGAAAGAATAAACATAGACAGTAGAAATTCCGACTAGAAATTATGCACCTAGCATACGAGACGAACTGACAAAATTTACGGAAGTATACGCACTAGAAGACAAAACAGGACGTACCGTACTTGAAATGATTCGGATACATATGGCCGAACACCCAGACGAACACCCTTTCAATATCCTCCCATATGCAGTAATTTGCTACAACAACTCTGTGAATAAAACACATGG
The DNA here is from genome assembly GCA_958502065.1 of Chrysolina americana. Lineage (NCBI taxonomy): Eukaryota > Metazoa > Arthropoda > Insecta > Coleoptera > Chrysomelidae > Chrysolina > Chrysolina americana. The sequence goes on along the minus strand of OY293416.1, from coordinate 36,950,058 downwards.
ATTTACACCCCATGAACTAGTTTTTGGTCAAATGTAAGAATAGAAAACAAAAATGTAAATTAACAAAAAAACAAAATGAAAGAAACAGGAAAAGAAACGGCACTGAACCGCTAATTTTTGGAAGTGTGGAGATGGGAAGGGTTCCCTTGTCAGTCTTTTCGCTAGAGAGATGGTAGATACAAAACGGCCTCATAGCGAAAGGGAGGTGGGCCACTCGCAAGTCACCTAGTGATGGGCGAGAAACTGCAGTCATCATGTCCTTTTTGCTATTGAGAAGGCCATACATCGAAAGGGAAAAGATAATATTGTTGCTGATACTCTTTCTCGGTCACTGTTACTCCTATGCCTATCAAGGATAAGTGGTATAACAAGATGGTTACCAGAGTCACCGATGCCACTGAAAATTTTCCTCTTTGAAGAATTGAAGATGGAAAACTCTTCAAGGCCAGTAAAGTTAAGTATCCCGAGCTAGAAAACACCGATAGCTGGCTTTTAGTGGTACCAAAAGAAAGACGACTTGAGGTAATTCAGTCACACCATGACCCACCTACTTGTGGCCACCTTGGTATTTTTAAAACGCTTGGTCGATTGAATGCGGAATACTATTGCCCCAAAATGAAATAAGACGTTGCTAGGTATGTTCGCCGTTGCAATGTATGTTTGCAGGTGAAAAGTGTTCAACAGAAACCCGCTGGAGACATGCTCAATCTCACACCTACGTTGGTAAGACCATGGCAGTTGGTAAGCATCGACATTGTCGGCCCACTTCCACGTACTACCCTTGGGTACGCTTTTATCTTCTCTGTATCCGACTGTTTCAGCAAGTTTACGCTTTTGTTTCCGATGCGCAAGGCGACGGACAAAAATATTGCAACAATTTTCGAAGAACAGGTGATTCTGATATTTGGAGCTCCTACACGTGTTATCGCCGATAATGGCAAACAATTTACCAGTGATATTTTTTTGTCTAAGATGGAGGAATACGGAATTCAAATTCGTTATACGGCAAACTACCAGAGGGTAATTAAAACGATGCTCTCTGTATATCTAGGCGATAACCACAAGTCCTGGGATGGATACCTTCCGTAGGTTGCATCAGCCATAAGATCAGCTAAACTTGAAGCAATTTGTCTCACTCCGAACTTTATAATATTCGGTCGTGAAGTGAACTTGAATGGTCGTAAAGAGTCCACTCCACACCAGCAGGAAGCCAATGTAGAAAGTAGATCAAGGGCACTAAAAAAGGTTTTTGAAGATGTTGCTGAACGACTGAGTAAGTCATATAAAAAGAGCAGTAAGATTTACAATCTACGCAGACGGGATGAGAAGTTCACGAAAGGCCAGAATGTTTGGAAGCGCAATTATGTAATCACCAATAAAGCGAATAAATTCTCTGCTAAGTTGGCTCCAAAGTATTTGGGACCTTTCATGGACGCCAAAGTTGTTTCACCTTGGACTTACCAGCTGAAGACAACTGGTGGTAAGGATGCAGGCATATGGCATGCAAAAGATGTTAAAGCGCATCCTCCTGATGATACCGACGATGACGAAGATGACGTAGAGGAGTGAAGTTTTTTTTGTGAAGGAAAACTTTTTAATTTTTTTTGTTCTTGTCTGCGATAAGTTGACAATAGTGATTGTCCACCAGACTTTATCAATGATTTGCGTAGTCGATTTAGTAGTGTTGTTCCACGGATGTTGAGTATTATGGCTATCTAAGTAGTTGTGTTAGTGGTGCTGGTAAAAGTCTTAACATGCTTGTGATGTTATTTAACTTCCAGTCTGATTTACGCCTTGTTTGATCTCTTTTCGTTGAAAAATATAACAAAAATGCCATTGAGAGCTAAACGTCATTAAAGTTCAACGAACTTTAATACCTTTCTGGGAAAGAGAGGTGTTGTTACGGGTTTATTTCTACTTTACCTTTCAGCCTCTTAAAGTTATAAATATTTGTTTTAAAAGCATCAACTGAAGAAACCGAATATTTATTGAATGATCTTGTACGATATTCGAGCTAGCTCAACATCGGATTGCACCTCCAGTATCAGCGGTTCCCTAAAATAATAGAAATATTTCAGTAATATGCTTCAACAAGCAACTTTCATAACCTACCTTTTAGGCAGCTACAGGAGAGGGATCCCTGGATCGCTCGTGGAGTGACAGTGGGAAAATATGCCCCTTTCATACCCCTCAATCCTTATAGACTCATGTTTGGTTTTGTTCATTTTTGTTTATTTTGATGTCAACAATTAGCTAACCTCTTGAACTGTCACAGTTCATATTTTCTTATTCTACTCCATGATTTATAGAACAGATGTCTTTTTCCGTTTCCATTTCAATTTATGGGCTCTCATATTCCATGGAGAATACTCCAACTTCAGACTGTACTCCTTTTCTGGAATTCGGTGATCTGTGGTCCAATTTTGCCAACTTACGCCTTCCAAGTAACAGAAAAAACTAACATTGACTCGGTTAAATTCAGTAAAAAAGGTATTTCTTTTTCCATGTGCATGGAATTGAAACGTATGCTTTTGCAGATTCTTCTGATAAGATTTCAAGAATAATTGAAAGAAAAACTAAAGTCTGTTAGTGTTACAGCTATTCATATCTTGTGGATTCAGTTTTCTTCGAAATTCTGAATGTCTACCTCTTCGGCTAACCGTAGCAAAATCACTCACATCACACAGGTATGTTTCAAAAACCTGAAAAATATTCAGTAGTTTATTAACTGTCTATAAACAACATTTCCTACCTACTTCACATGTCTGAAATCGATACTTCTCCACAGGCCTTCTTCTTATAGTCCTACCTCTCCGACTACTATTATTATTATCGGATTCTTTCTGTTCCTGTACTGCTCAGTGACACCACCCATCTCAAGACTCTGTATGAATCATTTGGACAAGGCCCCCTTGATTGAGTACTTCCTCGCTGGCCAACTTCTACTGTCGAATCATCCATTCACAGAAAGTCGAAGCCAACCAGTCCTATCACGAGTGACTCCACGAAGCCCTACTCTCAGTGGTCCTGGCCTAGCACCTGCATAAAACTACCGAGGACTACACCAGATAAGGCCGCTTCCTGACGGGTCGGTATAACATCGGTACGGCAGCGGTGCAACATATGTTGTACCGATACTGTACTACCCTCTACTCCCTAACACCTCGGCATGTTTTCGGTAGTTTAGTTCACACCCGCAGTGATGTCTTGTTTTTTGGTACCACTTGAAGATGTCGTCCAGTGACGAAAAAGATATTGTTTCTGTTACATCTTTCCGAGCATATTCGGGCAATTTATAATTGTATAAGCAGTCATACTTTTCAATTTCCATCACCAACATACCTTCGCTAGGCATTCTCCCTTGATATACTTAAGATCAAGAAACAATCAAAAATCGTGTAACGTCGCGCAGTAAATGCTGATCTACTGACTTGAAATGTGCCGATAGGCAGACAAAATGCTGACTTCGTATCGCATCGTGCAGATTCGTATGCTAGCAGGTATTATAATATATGGTGTCGACATTGGCTCAGCATACCGAGCGCTTACCGCGTCAGTGCCGTACCGACGTTGTACCGACCCGTCAGGAAGCGGCCTAAAGCCTTACATTTACTGTTAATCTGTTTATTAGCTTCGGATACTGAATATTGTACCTTATCGCACTACACCTAGTTGCATTCACTGATAGATAAGCTTTGCATGAGCATTTATAGTGGTATAAGTAGATTGATCTGAAACAAAAGATATTACCTGTATAAATGTACAAGATTTGTAGTGTATATCATATTTAGTGTGAAATACTTACTTTATTTGCATGCTTGCTATGTAGCCTTTCAGCATACGCATGGTGGAGGATATTATACGTCAGTAACCGTAAATTGCTGACTATGTTCTATAACAGTATTCACTTTAGCAGTTGAATGCATACATAGTGCTTTGAGATACTTTCGTTGTCATAAATTATATTTATCGTAGTTACCAAATATTTGAGGTTAAGAAGTTATAAACTGGTTCATTATATTTCCCACTTGTCTCACGTAACAGTCTGGCCAACGTTAATAAACATTACGTAATACTCAGTACATCCACCGTTATTCTACCCACCCCATCTCCACTCGAGCTTTGGGATTGAAAACATAAATATCAAGGTTAGTCAGTGACGAGGTTGGCTTATTTCCATTTCTAGGAAATTTGCGATCATCGAGCCTAACAATGTTTAGAATTTTCACGCGCCTCCTGTAGGGTTAAGGCTGAAACACAATGGAAGTTTTTATGTTTTTAGTTTTAATTTTTATGATTTTGGATATTTTTTAAGACGAAACTAGCATTGCCATTACTGATCACGCCTCATAAACAATCTTGTTGGTAAAATTCAAGCTTCATTCTTCAATTCTGTTTTGCATCTTGTTTTATTTGCAAAATTGATATCCAAAATCCCAAAACTTAAAACTTATTACATAAAACTTCCATTGTGTCTACGGCTTTAAACATCCTAATTATGACACTAAATGTAGTAAAACTGCACTAAACTAATTTTGCTAATTTATTTCAAACACTACTTAAACAATTATTCAACTTCACTATTTCTTTTCTACTGAGGCTCTCTATCTGCGAACTCTCGAACTGTATTTGTAACTCTCTGCGACTATCTGTGACTACTCTGCCCTCTGCTACTATCTATGACTACTCTGCCCTCTGCTAGCCAGCGCCTTATATACCCGCAAGCAAAGTCTATTTACAGTTCTCGATCAATCGGGACTACACGTCGATCCAGTCAGATGGCTCTCTCGAAGCGTCGAAGGCATTCGATTTTGTTCGAGCTTGTTCTTGGCGGTGAGTCATACTTGTTGATCCGTTAGCCAGCACAAGTTGTTTATTTGGAAGTCGAGGGTACATGATCAATAAGGTGATCAGGACCGGTGTCGAGGCCGGTCTCGAAATCGTTACATTTTGTTTTCCAAGATTTGTTCCCATTCTATCAGGAATCCAGTATCTACCATAGCTGTGAATTGAACGTTAAATAAATTTAATAAAATAATTGGGGACCTGAATTTAATAAAATAATTGGGGACTGTGCTCGAAGTCACACTCCTCCAATAATTCTTCAGCAGGGTTGTTGTTGATATTAGTGGCCCTACTGAGTAATGCTCCCAGACTACGGCCTAGGTGTGGGTACTTTGGTTATTTTCCGGAGACTCCGGCATTGAAGAGGAGACATTGAGGGTTTGAATACTTTTCTTTTGAAAGTCCCTATTATGCTTCACAAAGTTTTTTAGTGAATCTTCCCTGGAATGATATGTATCATTAATTTTCTGATTTTGGGTAAGAAAAGTATTCGGAAATCTTTTGTTTCCGGTATTAAAGTAGTAGTCTGTTCGTCGAAGTCGTTCAACTGCAGACATAAGGGAGTTTGTTCTTACCGATACCGCGGCAAAGTTTGGGGTTGTAAATGCTTTGCCATAAGGAGAGGAATGCCTTACGAAACTCTGCGTAACTTGGACACCGATGAGCGTAAGCGTCAAACCAAAGCTTTGATTTTTCGAAACGTTCAGTCATGATCAGAGGAAGTTGGTTAAAATTCAAGTTGTGATTTTTCGAAAAAGTTGAAATTAATTCGAAGTAACCTTCCCTCCAAGCGTTTCCACCTAGTGAAAAAATTAAGGCAAGTATCTCTCAGAAAACAACTACTTCCCTGGCTAATACCACGACGGGTATTGAACTATATCCGACAGATATTTGTGCAACGTTTTCCCAGGAAGACCCACTTGCAACAGAAGATTATTCTTCAACTGGCAAGGAATGACCACTTGCAGACATGTGTTTCGAGATTTTGCCTCTCATCAGTTCCAGGTTTGGTCGGACATTATTATTGATTACTTAGGTAACGGACGTCCATCGTCTTAATGGGTTTGAGAGATATTTGACTTCTTTAATTTTTTCTCAACGTTTCGATTGTTTATATCCGCAATCGTCTTCAGGTGAATACTGACATGTTCAGATTATATGAGGTTTTTATTGATCTGTTGATATGGGTAATTAAGGTGTAATTATGGCGGTGTTGTGGGGCGTGTAGTTCCGCATTTTTTTGTTCCCTTCATAGCGGTCTATGAGCGGTTTCCATACGTTTCTGATTTCCACGCTCGGCTGACTGAAAGCGACATTGGCTTCGATATACGCGGTTTCGATGGATTTTCGTTTGAACCAATTTTTTTCCCTATGAAAGATACTAGCCTCTTTCCAAAGAATTCGATGGTGCTCAGTCCAGGCATGGTCAGCAATTTCAAATTTAGATGTCTCTCCACGTTGAGTCGGAAAGACCAAGAGACCATTACATAACAAATCGTTCGAAAGTTAGAACTCACGTCTGGAATAATAATAATATAAGTTTATTCGCAACATCAATTCGAACAATGGCAGGTTCAGACAGAATTTCACAAATAAACATTCACAGTCGCAGAAGTTTATAACAGTTATGAACTGTTATATTACTTGTGCGTAACTATGGGTATGAATTATGCGTAGATTGTCACATGACTGAATTAATCATAAAGGGATAACATAAAGCTTGGGGATAGTAAAAATTATTAATTAAATTTGTATTAAGATGATATGATATGAAGCCTAAATAATTCTTAACATCAAAACGCCACATTAACATCTATATAGATAAAATACACTGAAAACTCTTATAAAATATGAAGTTAAAATTTAAAGTTATTATTTAATTAATACTAAATCAAATTGATAACGTAAACGAAGACATGGAATTACATTCATTCTTGAAATTTTTTATTTATATAGTTACAGAATGAAATAAAAAAAAATTAAATAAATCTATACTGTAGAGAATATCAAAAATAGTTAATAATAATTACAACTACTGTAGATTTTTAACAGTGTTGTTGAATACCTTCTTCAGTTATTCTGGTTGACAATGTCATGAAATAATGATCTTACCGTTTCTAGAATCCACTTTTTAACCTTTCTTTTGAATCTGAACTTTTTATTTATATCATCTTTTATGTTATCTGGTATTATATTGTACAATAGTGAACCGAGGTAAATTGCATTTCGTTGACCTACAGTTTTGTTGCAGTTGGGTGAAATCATTGTGTTATTTTTATTTCTTGGGTGATGGTTATGATTCGAAGGCTGTAGAACGATATTTCCTTTTTTTATATTTTTAAGATACTGAAACAGAATAATTCCCTTATATCAGGGAATTTAGATGAGGTGGAGTAAATGATACTCACCTTGAAAAACTGAATATTGTTCAAAGATTCTTCATCAAAATTATATATCATATTGCCCGCACTTATCCAATCGACGATTTGTTCAGGGAATCTAAATTCCTTGATATAAGGGAATTATTCTGTTTCAGTATCCTAAAAAATATAAAAAAAAGGAAATAGGAAAAAGGAATTAGGAAATAGGAAAAAGGAAATAGGAAGAAAGAAAGCTAAAAGACTCAAAGCATTTGGTTATGAAATACTTGAAATGTGGGAACGTCAGTTCCGGAGGGGGATAATCGATAAAATTCGTTTATTTACTGAAAATCATCCATAACTCGATCGTACTGCCCTCAATACTCGTGATGCATTTTTTGGAGGCCGTTGTGGGAACACTAGAAAATATTACAAAGTGAAAGATGAAAAAATAAACTATGTGAACGTTTGTAGTATCCTTGGTTATACAAATTTCCTATTGGACACCCCATAGTTTACGTCGCTACGGATTGTAATAGTTTGAATCTAGCGGAAAAAGATGGATTTATCAAATGTAGAATCCTTTCTCCACAGAATCTGTACCACCCAGTTCTTCCAATGAAAATTAATGAGTTTATTCTCATGTTTGTTCTATGTCATACTTGTGGAGAGTCTATGAACGTTACTGACTGCACGCATAATAAGAAAGAAAGATCACTGAAAGGTGCCTGGACTTTAGAAGAAATCAAAAAGGCCATCAGTATGAATTATAAACTTTTATGAAGTTATTTGGGCATACAAAACCATTCAATTTAACAAAACTAGAGGAAAAGCGGTTCTGTTTACCGAAATGATGAATAGATTCATTAAAATCTTCGGGATGGCCTGAAAAGAGCAAAAGGATGAATATATCGAGAAGTTTTTTGATATCGGGAACGTCAAGCTGGATTTTTCAGAGATAATAAACAATCCTGTTTCACGCTCTTTCACCAAGCTGATATTGAATTCATTCTGGGGAAAGTTTGGTCAGCGTGAGAATCAACCAAAGGCTTGAATAATTGATGACTTCGGAGAGTTTTTTAGCCTGCTGGTGAATCCAACACTTGTTGTTAATGGAGTGATACCCGTGAATGAAACAACACTCATAGTCAATTATGCACATGAAGAAGATACCTATATACCACTTAACACCGTTAATGTTGCTAGAGTTTCCTACCTTACTGCTCAAGCTCTGCTGAAGTTATATAGTTTTTTGGACCAACGGAAGGCGTACCATATACTACGATACTGATTCTGTCATCTACATTTCGAGAAAGGGAGAAGTTGATATTCCTACTGGAGAATTCATAGGTGCTGACCAATGAACTGGCTACCTACGAGGCTGAATTCGTTTCTGGCGGCCCAAAAAACTAAGCATGTTCTGTATTTTCGACCAGAAAGCAATCAGAAGTTATTGTTTGTAAAGTGTAGGGTATCAGCTTGAATTTTAACGCATCACAGAAACTTAATTTCAATTCATTTTCTATAAGAAGCCCTCGACTACGAAGCATTTGGGTTTGGCTTCAGTAATCTTCGTTCCTTCTGAATATGGGCCCCCCTTGCTGCGAATTTTACTTTTATTTAGAGGTGATGTATATTGTGATTCAGTGTTTCATACCTATCCAGGGGACCCGCTTCGATAACAATAACAATCTCCAATTCGAAGGTTATGTGTCACGGAAAATTCTTCGGTCCCTATTTTTTTAAGTGGTTTGCAAAAAGGGCCAGAAAAGAAAAAAAAGAATAGGGCAACTCCCTACAGACCCCGTCACTGGGCCCCCACGGGCCCCAATTGTTTGGAGGTTGGATGAAAAAGCCCAAAAGGCTAAAGGGAAATGCCCTATGGCCCCTACAGTGGAACCACATTACGGGGGCGGAGCCCTGTTTCGGTCGACCCGTTACCTACTCACATTTATTGCACGAATCGTGATGTCGAATTTTTTGTAGCATTTCAGATTGTGATTTGGTATTATGGGAAAAGTCATCATCATTATAATATTCTTATATTTCTGGCAAAATATTTTTTTATTCTCATTATACGTCCCTTTTACCATTTTTCTCAGATATTATCTTGGAATATCAGTATAAGATTACACTTGAGATATTTCTAAGATTGCATTGTTGGAAATCAATTTACGATATGTGGCACTTTCAAGCTTTTGAATATTTTTTTTTATTTTTAGGATACCCATCCAAACATACCTTTTACTCGCTCTTCTAACTTTGGGGACAATGGGATTTTCCAATGCTGCCTTAGGCTATTTGAATTATCCAACGCAGGTGATATTCAAATGTTGCAAACTGATTCCTGTTCTAGCAGGAGGTATATTAATACAAGGCAAACGGTACGGACCACTAGATTTCATTGCTGCTTTTTCGATGTGTGTTGGACTAACCTTATTCACATTGGGTTTGTATGAATTTTTATTAAATACTGATGTGTGAATACTATATCTGAGAACTGTTTATAACTATAAAAATTAGATTAGAAATCTGGTGATTTGCGCCTAGCAAAGCAGTAAAGGTATCCTGCCTTTACAATGAGAGTACCCTATCATGTTCGCAAGACCACTTGAATCGAAATTGCGCTGTAGCATTAATTTGATCGTTCAGAATAATTTGAAAGAGTTCAAGGCTCTCAAGACTAAATGATAAAATTAGCATTAATTTGTAATAAAGTAAAACAGCGTTTTACTGACCGAAATGAAACTAGCAAGATGGTATCGTCATTGTTGAGTTTAGACGAATGTGGAAAAATTAAGTGTTGAATACCTTGAATAATATATGTTGATTTTGTAGCATCCATTGCCCCCTACCGCCTCTATGGAAATAATAAAATAATAAAACAAATAATTTTGGTAAACCCGAAAATACTCATCTTTCCAAATATTTACACAAAGTGGAGAACAACTACTTCTTACTTACGGACATTCAATTACATCTAACGGCCATCCGTGCAGTGTTCCTTATGGACACAGTTGCAAGTGCTAATGGTAATGAAGCATTTCAATATTATCCTTCATTTGCTTGGAAATGACCCTCTGCACATGCATGTTTCAAGACAGTCTTCGCCTACCAATGAAGCCGTGGCATACAATAAATCAGCGAGCAAATCAAGGAGCACTCCTCAGTAGCGTACACTCCGGGCAGATAATAATTAATGCAACAAACGAATAAAGCTTAAAAAATGTAAATTAATTAAATGGTAGCATAAAGATGCTACTTATGTATACTCAAGTGTGAGCTCCCTACGCAGAGGCGGATTCAGGACCATTTTGTGATTGATGTTCAGATCATTCAAACACTCCTCGATTGACTGCTTCGTTCGATGTAATTCTTAGATTTTCTCTCACTGAGGCAAGTCAACTGTTCACTTGTGAGTAGTCAGGCTGAATCATCTGGGGGTACTAACTTGAGTCAGTTTCTGTTATGCACTGAAATTATTCTACATCAGATGAATAACAGCTAGTGATTTTTTCCAGCAATCTGAATTTACTTGTACTTATTGAATTGTTTATCTGTCTCATATAGTATTCAACTTTTTACTAAGGAGTATTAAATGTTCGCTATGGATTAGTGATTTTTTTCTCTGTGTACGTTTTTTCTTAAATTGTAAACATTAAAATTAGATTAGAAAATATCTCAATAACATAAGTGGAGTAAACAATGTCGAAATTGGTTGAGTTCCCCCGGTAAGCTAAATACTGTTTTGGATCATAATAGTACGGCGTTTCCAAAGGCATGACATATTTAAACCTAATCACGTGAATAAATCAGAAATATTTATATTTATATTTGTGTAAATTATTTTTATTTTGTGTTTTCGTAACATATTTCAAAATCACTCTGTTTCTCCGAAACTAATCATACGATTTGATTATGGTCCATTTAAAGTGTTACCGACAGATCGTGATCTACAGCAACCCGAGTTTCATTGAATTCCGCAATCAACCAAAATCCCATCACGAAAAAAAAAAAAATAGTAGCAAGTAAAATTTACTTACCACCAAGTAAAAATTTGCATACTATATGGGACAAGTATGCGCTTTATCAGCCACAAGAAGAATTGGATTCCTGAATTTGATCACTTGCTGTTTTAAAAGCTTTATTAGAAGCAGACTTTTCGTTTTATTGGCCTCAATGAACTTTCTATTTGCAGTTGGTGCTCAGTTTGATAACTACAAATAACTAGTACATTTACCATTACTGAAGAATAATTAATTCTCAAATAACTCATATACTTAAATCTACCAAACAACATTTTTTGATCATTATAGAAATGTTGGTTCACTTGGCCTTATTGAATGACTCACTTCTTGGTGGTTTTTATTGTCTTACCTTCAATATAGCTTTCATTCTATCTTTGGTATCATAATTCACCTGACTCAAATAAAATATTCACCTGCCTTCAGTTTAATTTATCAGTTCTTCAAAAAAAAGGATCATTTGTATTTTTTAATGCCTTATTTTCAATACATCCATTTTTGTGTCAAATTCACAATAAAATGGATGGTTCGGTTGCACCAAGGAACCAATGATATCATGCCTGCACTCTAAGAAAGTGTTACACTTACAGAGTGTCAGCGGCTATACAGGGTGGGGCAATAGTGCGTCAGTCTGATTGCTCGAGTTTTATGGTAGCCAGGCAGATAATACAAAAACCAGTGTAAACTATACACCATTGTCTACATCCAGAAATTATTGTCTTATATACAGGGTGAAACATTCAGCATTTTAGTGGTCTCCATACATCCCTCCAATATCATTTACTATCTCCCAACCACTTTTTTTGTTAAAATAATGATATCTGCAGAAGCTTACCAAAAAAATCACTGTTTTTAAGATAATGGAATGCAGGAGGATATAATTATAATCCTATTCGTCAGACAGAAGAGTTATATTTTTGAATCAATATCATTTCCAAAAATCATACAGGGTGACTGAAAATTATTTTTCAATTTGGAAGTTTTTATTTTAATTTTCTTGAGTTTTTCAAATGGAACACTCCGTATATTTTACGACCATGTGATGTAGGATTGAGATGCGAGTGTTTTTTGTATGTACACCCCTGAGGATATTCCTAGCCGTTTTCGAGTTATTCACTTGGACAACTTTCAGTATCTCATTTTTACTGACACCTCTTATTAAGGATATGGAAATACATTAGTTCAATTATTTTAACGAATTCCAATTTCTTTTATTTACACTTGATTGAAACATTGAAACAAAAACATGGTAGAACGAAATGAACAAATTACAATAAGTACTCCACATGTTGCCCATTTTGGTTAACACACATTTCTACCCGCCTACGGAATGGGTTTTCCACCGCTCTCAACACTGCAGGTGTTATACTCCTGAATTCATCTATTATTCATTCCTTCATATTTTCTATACTTGTTGGTGTGTCTCTGTAGACAATTTCTTTAACATATCCCCATAAAAAAAAATCCATTTATTTCCAGTTATTTCTTATGAATTGTTGAATGATGTTCATTTCTTGGTGTGAAATTTTCTTACCGAACCCCCCGCGTGCTTGAATTAATTGCCGAAAGTTTATTTTTTTTAAAATGCATGTACTCGAAAAATTTCCGGCAATAATTCAAGTGATTATTTCCCTCATCTGTCAGAATGTATGTACCCACGATAAATGTTGTTCAATTAATAGCACACAATAGCAAACGAAAATAATTCCAAATCAGGAATCAAACACACGAAATAAAGTTGAAGTATAAAAAAAGTTGGGATTCGTTAAAATAATTGAAACGATGTGTTTCCATCATCCTTATAAGAGGTGTCAGTAAAAATGAGCTACTAAAAATTGTCCGAGTGGATAACTCGAAAACGGCTAGGAATATCCCCAGGGATGTACATACAAAAAATATTCGCCTCTCAATCCTATATCACATGGTCGAAAAATATACGGAGTGTTCCATTTGAGGAACTCGAGAAAATTTAATATAAAAACTTCCGAATTGAAAAATCATTTTCAGTCATCCTGTATAATTTTTGAGAATGATAATGATTTAGAAATATCACTCATATGTCAGACGAATAGGATTATAATCATGACCTCCTGCATTCCATAATCTTGAGAACGGTGGTTTTTTCGGTATGCATCTGCAGATAGCATTATTTTGACAAAAAAATTATAACTCCCAAGTGGTTCGGAGATAGTAAAGGATATTGGAGGTGTGGATGGAGACCACTAAAATGCTTGAAAAAATGGATTGAAGTACATAGCATTTCATTTGAAAAAAATGCAATTGACCCTGTAGATTTTGCTTGGTTCATCCTGTATATCCGACAATAATTTCTAGATATAGACACAGTTCTCTAGTTATATTTGGTTTTTGAATTATCGTCCTAACTATCTTAGAACTCAAGCTATCGGACTCTGACGCACTATTGCCCCACCCTGTAAATCAAAATACACCATTCGAAAAAAACTGAAGATAGAGATCACATTTTTTAGGAGAATCTTTTTTCTCTTTTTGTTGATATGGAACATCGCCGCTGGACACTATTATTAATTATTATATGTATATTAACTGATAACAATGATCAGTAAATCACCACAAAATCACCGGCAAAGTAGACTAAGATGCCTAGTAGACGCATCCTCACAGCTCTCAATTGTTGAAATGACGCCAGTTTGGCGAAAAACCGTTAGTACTACACCTTATCACGTGAAGAGTTTCGGCGGTTATTCCCGATTGATCCCGAACTGGTCGAAAATAAACAAGTAAGTGAACATGTTACATTACTGTAGGAAAACCAAGTTCTGCTGCAAATGAATTGTTGTATTAGGCCAGTAACAGTTTCTGTTGTTGAAAAAAAAATTGTTAAAATTTTTATATCCGTCATGCAGTTGCACCCCTACGTGCAACCCTCAAAAGTCAGAGACTTGTGCTAGCTAGGGGAAGACATAGCCCTTACCTTTTAATACGTGTGATGCCATGCACGAGACCGGTGGCAATGCTGAGATTCGAACTCACGCTCTTTGGCTTATGAGGCCAGAACTAAATGAATAAATAAATAAAGGTTTATTTTATAAAATTAACAATATAATTCCACCAAACTCTACAAGTCATGACAAATCTCGAAACCTTCTTTCTTCGCCTCACGTAGGCTTGGATGTCGGGAAATGAGGACTTGGACGCACGGAGAGCCGCCTGCCCCTCCACCCCATTGCTGAGGAGGAGGGCGAGCGCTTGTGCCTAGGGCCCCGATCAAGGGACGCTGACAGCCGCATCCGCTGTAGAGCTTATGAGGGTTGTAGGTGACATAATAAACACGCCTCCTGCGAAGCGTATGCGTGTCGTTCATTGCATTCCATTGGATACCGCAATTGTCTAAGTTCGTGTGAGGCTGATTATTGCGAGCTAACCCCGGAAAAGGCTAAGAGCAAAAAACTGGGTCAAGGTACTTGGCGTTTCTTACTTCATGCGTCTAGGTTCCCTACAGAACCGGTTCTTCCCATCTTTCCTGGAAGATGTCCAGCGCTTGATAAATGAGCCCGCCGTGTTTGCGGGACTCATTATCGAAAATTCTGGATCTGGTGAGATCTCTAATTAGAGAACTTTTGGGGAGGTGGAACTTGTAAAACTTATATGACAAGTTTTTTACATGTGTCGAGATCGAGTCGACGCCCGCAAGGGCACGCAGCGCATCCAATCGGATGTATCGATCACTATTTGTGATGATACGAAGCACTTTGTTCTGCATCCTGTCCAGCCTCATAAAAGGAGTTTTGGGCAGGCTGCAGAACGCTGGGTAAGCGTACAACATTGCTGGCCGAATTATTTGTTTGTAAATGGCCATTTTTGACTCTAATTTCATCCTTGAGCCTCTGGCTATCAGAGGGTACACGCGTTTTACCGCAGCTGCAGCCCTCTGGATAGCCAGGTTCAGGTGTTTGTGCCATGTTGTGCGCTTGTCCAACTGTACTCCCAGGTATCTCACATTGGTTTTTACCTCCACAGCTTTGCCTTTGACCCTCAACTTCTGCAGGACTTTCGAAAACTTAAATTTCTTGGAGAAGTCGATGGCCTCAGACTTAGCCGGGTTTACCACGATCTTATTATCCTCCAAATACGGTATGATTTTCCTGTGCAGACGGGTCTGGACCTGCATAGCAGCTGCAACGCTGGAGAACGATTGGGCGTATATAGCGGTGTCATCCGCATATATAGCCGTTTTCGTTCTCTCGCACATAGGAAAATCATATGTATGTAGAGAATATAAGTGTGGGGATAGGCTAGACCTCTGTGGAACACCTGCTTCGATTGCATACTCCGCGAACCTTGTGTTGTTCACCCTCACCGCAAAAGTTCTGTTGACCAGGTAAGAGTTCATAAATCTCACCATATATAAAGGCATGTTTGCTTGTAGCATTTTGCAGATAAGACCCTCAACCCACACCGAGTCGAAGGCTTTTTGCATGTCAAGCAGGACCATGACTGTATTCATCCCTCGATGATCTGCCTCTGTCACCTCGTGAACAACTCGGACGATCTGTGAGGTCGTACTATGACCTGCACGAAACCCGAATTGCTCAGCGGGGATCATTTTGAGTTTCTCCTCAAGGGATATCAACCATTTGAGAAGTATCTTCTCCACTGCCTTGGCGATGACGCTCAGAATTGAAATCGGGCGGTAACTGGGACTTCCTCGGCAGGTTCTTGAGCATAATGGCGTCCAAGCCATCCAGCCCAGGCACCTTATTCATCGGAAGTCGTTTAATGACTTCCGTCAGTTCCTCATAGGTTGCCATTAATTTAGCAAACCTATTAGGACCGATAGGGGCGGCCATAGTTTATCTAAAGTCCTCACTTATCTTAGACTCTACTCTATGGCCGTCACTAACGTCCGGCGCCCTCTTGTGGACATTGGCGAAGTGCTCACCGAATAGCTCCGCCTTCTGAGGGTCTGTCACTGCACGTTCGTTACCACTGACTATGGCTGAGACGGGTTCGAAGCGCCTAGACATGCGCTTCGTCATCCGCCACACTGAGTTGTCCCGAACGTCCAGTTTCTCCAGTTTATTCTTCCACCGGGTATCGTTATGGTCGTTGATCAGCTCTGAAATCTCTCTACCAAGCCGAAACATATCGGCTTTATGCTCCGAATACCTGGTGGCTTGCCACCTTTTCCGGAGGGAGTTTTTCAGAGTGATCAACTGCCTAACTTCCGTCGGAAGAACATTCTGGTTCCTCTTGACTATTATCTTCTTGATAGCGCGGTCGCGAGCGGCCTGAATGTCATGGATAAAAGTGAGAGTTGCCTCCTCAATTCCATCCCGAGTAATGCTAGGCGTGATGGTCGTCCTAGCATTAATGACTCTTCGGAACTCGGCCCAGTCACCGTTTCAGTAGTCGTACAAGATTTTGGGAGGTATATCCTCTCCTCTGTACTGAAGACTAAACAGCACTGGGTCGTGATCCGACGTCATCTCGTGGATGGCCTTGAGTTCACTCATATTCGTGACATTCTTGTTCACTACCCAGTCGATAATGGTCGGAGTAGACCCATTCCAGGGGTAATGTGTTGGCTCATCTGAGTGCACGATTACCGCGTCACTACACAGTGAGTATTCCCACAATGTCTTGCCGTTGGCGTTTGACTGTGAAGCACCACTCCACTCAGGTCGCCTGGCGTTGAAGTCCCCTACCAATAACACCTTGTGGCCCGTGTTACACAGATTGTCCAAGTCGGACTGTGTAAACCTATCCCTTGGTTGGTTGTAGACTGCGAACACGCAGGTCCCATCCGCTAACTTGGTGCCAACGTGCTCTATAGAGCTTTGTTGGGCTGGGAGCTGCGTAAACGCAATGTCATCCTTGACAAGGATGGCCACCCCCCCCCCCTCACTGCCTGAGGGCGGTCTGCCCTGACAGTGGAGAAGGCCTTCAATCGGAATCTATGATCCGGCCTGAGCCAGGTCTCTGATATGAACATTAGGTATATCTGATGCCTGCCTATGATGTCAATAATAAGTGGGAGCTTTTTATTGACTGAACCGGCGTTAAACATACATGCCTTTATACAACCCTTAAAACTTGTAACGCTGGCTATCACCGAGGACTTCAAGGGCAGCCATAGCCTTTTCCAAGGGAGTCTTGGCCTGTGCTAGCCGGGCGATCAGATCGTCCATGGCCCTGCACAGTTCCGAGATGTTTAGCATCGCACTAACCTGTTTTATTTTGTCGCCCAAACCCATCATCTGCCCCTGATCGGGGGATCCTATGCACCGGCGACTGGGGTGGTGGGGTGTAGGGGATCTCAGGGGCCTGTGGAGCTTCCTGTATCCTGTTCATTCTTCTCCCCGCTTCTTGAGGAGGTGCGGGGGGAGCGCTTTGCTCCTGGGGTGTTCTAATCCAGGGATTCGACTTAGGGAGCGGCGCAGGGACGTACTTAGCTTGAACAGGCTTCCTTTGGTTCTCCACTCTGTCCTCCGGGAACTGGATCCAGCTCTGGTATACCGGACACCCAACGCTATTCGCGGGGTGGGGCCCGCTGCAGTTGGCACAGGTGGCTGGCACGTCCGGCGACTTTTTGCAGGTACTCGTTGGATGAGTTGCCGCGCATTTCAGACACCTGGCCTCTCGCTGACAGTTGGAAGTTGCGTGGCCCCACCGCTGGCAACGGTGACACTGAACGATCGCTCTTTTATTTCTCCTGAGCTCCCAGGAAATCCGGATGTGTTGGAGCACCCTCACAGATTTCTGTAGCTGTCCCAGTGTCACGTTCCGAGGGGTAGTGATGAGATATAGAGGACGACGTTTTGTTGTCATCCTCATCATTTTCTCGACCTGGATGCCATACTTTTCGGCCATCTCGTTGATGAGGTCGTCCTGGCAGACATCCGAGTCGAGTCCCCTCAGCACGAATGCGTGTGTCCGGTTTTGTGGCAGGGTGCATGTATGAAACTCCGTCCATGTGGTTTTTAGGAGGTCAATCATGGTCTGACGATCCCCCACGTTGTCGGTGAAAACCTAGGTCTCCCTACCCGTATGTTTTATATTGAAATCACCTTTCAGCTCGGTTTTCATTTGAGCTGTGAGAGATCTGTCCAGATTGAGCCTCCCCTGTATCACTATCGGAGGAAGCATTCTGGGTTTTGTCGGTTTTGCTGATGTTGTGGCCGTATTTCTGTTTGTAGTTTTCTTCTGTTTACTCATCTTCATTGAGTGTGTCGTATTTGTTAGTGACAGGGACGGGTTCCTTCACTGCAGGTGTTCGTGGCTTACCAGAGGTTTTCGGTCTTTTAAAACCCTCGCAATCCTCTTCCGTTCCTGGAGGTAGGTCCTTAGGGAGAGGGGGGAATTCATCCCTAACCCTAATCCTGTTAGGCGATCTGAGGAGTCTTCTCGTGTGTGTAAGTTTCTCTATCTCTTGATGGTGTTCTTCCGTGAATTTCTTGAGGTAGAATTCTCGGATCTGGGCCGACATGGCTTCCGTCAGGAGCCTATCCGGCATGTCCGTGAAATCGGATGGTTTGTTGATCGCCAGTTTCTCGTGCGCCAGCTATTCTCTCATCAATGGCATCAATTGAGTTTAGCGGAACCTCTTCAAGAGACTTTCTTCTCCTGAGAAGCCTTCGTCGGTCTTCGGCCTCAGATTCCGAGTCAGAAGAGCTGAACTGCACTTTACGAGGCGACTCCCTCGCCCTTGCTTCCAGGAGCCGTTTATTGTCCTGGAGTTTACGCTGCTCCTGCAGCTTTGGTTCTTGTTGCTGAAGAATCCGTTTCTTTTCATTCTCCCTTCTATTCTGCCCTTGGAGAGCCCGTTTAGCCTCTCTTCTTTTCTTCTCTTCTTTTTTTCTTTTATTCATGCGAAGAATAGCTGTCTGGAATCCTATTAGCTGAGGAGGATTCCCCTTGGTAGCGGCGGCGCTTGATGATTCCATCGCACTCACCCCCCTATCCGTAGGCGTTGGTGTCGAAGGTCCGTTCTCCACCCTCTCAATTTGATTCATGGCCCTTTCCATTTCTCTTCTCATTTCTTGGGCGTTCACCACCATTTCGAAAATAGTTGGTGGCCGAGAACCGTTCCCGACAGTTTCCATTTTCGTTTGTCGTTGTTATTGTTCGCAACACTTTCCGAACGGTTCTCGTCACTTTCTATTATTTTCGGCATACTTTCCATTCTACTTTGGTTTTGTGCATTCACAACACTTTCCAAAGTCGATGGATGAGTGTGGATGTCTTTCGCCACCCTTTCCATTCCACTTAGCATTTGGGCATTCGCCACACTCTCCGAAGTCCTTCGTGGCCGAGAACCGTTCACGACAGTTTCCATTCCTGTTTGTCTTTGGTTTCCGTTCGCATCACTTTCCGAACAGTTTTCGTCACTTTCCATCCACTTTGTCTATTTTTGGCGTTCACCACACTTAACAAAGTAGTGGGTGCGGCGGGTGTCGTTCACCACCCTTTCCAAACGTGATGTGTGGCGAGTATCATTCGCCACACTTTCCATTTTGGTATGGTTCGCAACACTTTCCGTGCCGTTCGCCGCACCTTTCAATCTACTTTTGCTGTGATTGCTGTTCTCCATACTTTCCAATATCCCATTCAGCACAGTTTCTGTGTCGTTCTCTACACTTTCTATTTCTGTTGAAAATTTTGAAAATTTATTTGGGTTCACGACAGTTTCTATTCCCTTCGACACACTTTCCGAAACTGATTGCTGTTGATTTACGTTTTTCGCCACACTTTCCATTTTTGCACTCCCTGTTTTTGGGGTTGTTCTGCGAGCCACCGCCCGGCTTGGGTTGCACGCGTTTTGGGCGACTTCAACTAGCTCTATCCAGGATTTTGAGGGAAACGGGTCCGAAACAGTTGCGCTATTATATATAGCTAAGGTGTTCGGAGCCCGTTTCCTTCGATTCTCAATTTCTTGGCTGTGGACCAGGGCTTCGACTGAGATCGGTCCCGCAGCTGTATAAAGCTGTGCTGGCATGTCCTGACTGCTGTCGGTGGATGGGCCCCTTGTCAGGGTACGATCCGCTTCAGCGAGACGGAGGGCGTTGCGGACACTGCTCGATCCGAGCCCGTTTTTGCTCTCCGCTGCCTTTGCGTCGATCAATCCTGTTGCTGGGTCGCCCATCCACTTATCCCAAGTAGATTTGGGAAGTGTGGCGAATAAATGGTCTTTCCACTGCTTTGTTAAAGTCCGCTACTTCCGAAGTCAATTCGGAAGTGTGTCGAACTGTCTTGGTGGGCGTTTTGCAAGGGTTTTGGAAAGTGTAGGGAATTTGCCGGTTGATGTAGTTGACAAATCCCTCGCTGTTCGAAGTCGATTGGGAAGTGTGGTGAAACGAACTTCCCAGATCGACTTCTTGCTCCTCACCGTCGCTCTGAGTGTATTGGAAACTGTGGCGAACTCCTGGTGTTTCCAATTTCAAATTACGAGTGTTCTGGAAAGTGTCGTGAATTCTCGAAAATGGAATGTTATAGAGGCCCTTGTATTGTAAGTCGCTAAGGGTGGGTGGGTGGGAGTAGGGTGGATGGCCTTCTACCGTCTCCGCCCGGCCTTTCCCAATGATAGGGGGGGTCGAGGGAGGGGGGGGGGTGAGATGCTAATAGTTAAACCTTCCTCACCTGGGGCTTCTTCTCTAGCGGGCATCGGAAGTGCTGCCTCCTCGTCTTGGAGGATTGGGGACGCGCTAAGTCTTCCGATATCGGTGAGTGGGTGTTGAGAGGTGCTGCTTCTTACATCGCGCTCCGAAGTATTCTGAGCACCATCTCGTCGCTGAGGTATTTGATACCTTCTTCGGGGGTGGCGTCCCAGATGAGAAAGGGGGTCTCCTTTTCGGACGCTGGGAGTGAGGTGGGCGTGGTAGCTACCATTCTCGCCGATCTTCTCGTGCCCAAGATGCCGGCTCTTGGAGATGGGGCCAAGTGCTGCGGTACCTCCACGGCGGTGGCTTCCATGTCTTCGGTTACTTCCTCTGTTTGCGGAGGTGGCATTTCCGAAGAGTTCTGTTGTACTGTAGGAAAATCCTCAGATGATGGATGATTCTCTTCAGTTTCCGGGGTGATGACGATGGCTGGAGGGGGCATGTCTTTGCCATCCTCTTCGTCTTCGTCGTCTCCAGGCTTTGTGACGTCCATTATCTTCACTCTTTTGTCCGGCGGTGAACTACCGGACGAAGAGGATGTAGTGGTCGGAGCCACCTGCGGGGTGGAGTTCGCGCTCGCGGTCGCGGATACGGTGTCCATGCAATTGTAGGGAGAAGTGTCACTGTCACTGGGTGGGATATGAGTGTCACTTTCACTTGGGGCACTGGGGGGAGCACTTGTGTCTTTTTCACTTTGATGTTTGGTTTGCCTGGAGACGACGACTTTTGCGGTCTTGGCGGGATTCGCTGTTATTTTGCGCTTCATGGCTCTTCGTTCACTATCACTTCCCGACGTGGCATCCGTGCCGGAGCCGATGCCCGGGAAGCGGCTCTACGACCTGGCTCTGCCCACGCATGGGGGAGCCGGCGATCTCTGGTTGCGAAGTCCTCCCTCTGAGCTATTGCTCATGAGGGAGGCAACGTGGATCTTTTAGAGAGAACCTTAGCTGACTTGGATGGCTATGTCAGTAAGGTCTATTATCGCAATAATATTCAGGGCAGCAATTGACTTCTGCGCACTCGAACTCTCAGAGAAGCACGTCCGTCCCTAACGGCGGTTCGGACGATACTAGGCGAGAACTCAACCCGCACACCACCGCGGTAGTGATACACTTTCAGAAACCTAAAGTTAATAAATATGGAAATACACTTTTCAAGCGCTAGTAAAGTGTTGACCTGGCATTATTATAGCTCATGCGTTCAGAATACAATTTTTTTTAGGTAAAATGCTTTTTTATTTAATATAGGTATTAATTTTCTTATCATAATCTAGAAAAAGTCAGGAAAACGTTTTAATTGGACCATTTTTTTCCGTGCATGTATTCCGCGCGGGGTCCAAACAGAATTTAACTCTTTCCCGAATGAAGTGAAACCGTGCGTATGTGTATAGTCACAGCCGTCTCAATTAGTCATTGTATTGTGGAATGGTGATTGTTGAAGGGTGATTGTTGAAGTAGTCATTCTAGGGTGAATTATTTGTGTTCTAATTGATGAATAAACGTACGATTCATGTGAAATGGTTTACGAAATATTGGTAAAAATCTAATGTTTGATTTATCAGTGAAAGTGTTTTCAAAGCCCATTAAAAATAGTGTTTAATCAAATGTTATTGTGAGGTTATGTACGTATACCTATTTTTGCTTTTGAAGGGGTTTTCTACTTCATTTGTGCCAATATGCCTACTCGTTGTTGTATGACAGGGATTTTCAATAAAAGAATAATATCTTAGTATTTTATTTTCCAAAAGAAGAGGAATCGCGAAAGAGATATACAAATTGGAGCCTCTCTTGAAGGTATCTTGTATGTGCGATTCATCAGATATCATTAGATATGAAACATTTCCTCTACTAGATGGATCAATAAAAAAATTGCTTAAACGTCCAAAGTTGATAAAAACTATAGTTACTTCAATGTTTCCGAATTCATTAAAATATTTAGCAAAACCTGCAACATTTATTGAGAACTAACCACGATGACCGAAGTCAGAAATGTTTAGATGTTCATAATAGTCTAAGATCCGAACCTAAATCGACCTTCACCTAGCTGATGATTGGCAAAGACCATGAAACCGGTACGGAGGTGTTCCCTCAATTAAATCGAAAAAGAATTTCAGCTTCAATATTTAAAATGCATTGCAAAGTAGTTCTTGTAGAAAACTTTGCCAAGTACTAAACAGATATAATTCAACGGCCGTAGGAGGCAGTAGTTGTTTTCTATTGAATACTTACCGACGACCATACCTATTGTATAGGTTTTCGGCGGAAGATTAGATTACGTAATCCACCGTTTTTCACAATTCGTTTAGTGGAAAAGTTTGAAAAATCAGATATCATCCACAGTTACGATCAATTAGTTTTAGGGAATATAACGAAAAACTAAAATCTAATAACTGGAAAGTTCATCATACTTATAGCAAACTTTATTCTTATCTATTGGGCTTGCAATCAACTGAGAATAACTTCGCAAATTATAATATTGAATGAGATGCAGGTCCTAATTTAAGTACCTCAATAATAAGTTGAAATGGATTCTTACTTTTTATTTGAAATTGAGTAGGTGGTCACAACTCGAAAATATTTTGGTAAGGTTCGAAGGCAAATCAGATCAGACCGATGCAAATATGATTGATAATTTGATGAGTAAAAGTCTGTTATATTTGGAAAATGCCCTTACACTATCTTGTGAGAATAACGACCAAGATTCACATTCACTCACACTTTCATTCTTTGCCTTTTGAGAAAAATGTAAAGGAGAATGTTAATATTATTATTAGTTTCCTTTTCTTTCAGGGAGTACACTATTATTTTAATGTTTATTCATTAATGTTTTTTTTTTTTTCTGTTGTTTTTTCTCTTTGTGAGAGAAATTTTATTTTATTTTGTTTTACAGTAACATATATTTTATCGTGCAAAAAAATGTCTACTGATGAAAAAACAACAAAAATAAAAAGTCATGCAACACAGTAGTACCACATAAATGTTGTGGAAACGTACCATATATTCATTTGAAACAATTTACCTGAGTTTGGCACATTTACTATATGTACCTTCTAATAACATATTATTTTCATCAGTCAGACTTCAAACGAAAAATCTGAAAAAAATCAGGGATCATCTTTGTGGTTTGGAGACTTATCAGAAAAAAATTCAAGAAAAATCTTTCAAAATGTGAATTTTAGAGCATGGATTGACACTTTTTCCGTTTCTAAGAAATTGAATAGATTGCGATTCCCGTTTGTGATGAAAAAAATTAAACAACCACATCAATCGGAGTTCTTTTCTCTACAAATTCATTCTCTTATGTTTTTTTCTTAGTATTTCGAATAAGCCGAGAAATTGACAATAACGAATTAATGGGTCGGTCGTCAAATTGATTACCGCGCGGTGTTGCCGATTTTCTCACCACGGCTCGGGAAATTAAGACGGCTGTGGTATAGTTCGTTTGTGATATTCTAAATTTCGAATCAGTCATATTGCACCTTGATAATCTATGTTCAGTTTTGTTGGCTCATTCATATTTAATCAATATCTCTCAATAATAACCGCAACCATATAGCTTCTTTTAATGCATTGGCGTCTGCAACATATTTCGCTTTTGTGGTTGACGAACATGAACTAGCTTGCATTTGACTTGCTATGTTACGGGTCCTCCATAAATCCTCAAATATAACATCTTGTAGAGATACCACTTAAAAAATCTCTGATTATTTTCACGCCATTTCATTGAGCATTCCAAGGCTTTGCGAAGTACCTACTCACAACTCCCGCTGACTATGAAATATCAGATCTGCAAACAATAGCAGCAAAAACCAAAGAACCAACTGCAAAGTCGAGATTAATTGTCGCATATTCGCATATTGATTGTCGCATATTCCTGTATTTGAGTGGTAAGGTGCTCATTATTATTGTTATTATCGGTACATCACTCAATACGTTGTGCGTGGCCAGTTTCTTTAACTACTGCTGCCATATTATCATTTTATATTGATGGAACCTTTCGTTAACAAGCATTTTTTAAAATGTGTAGAAATTTTCAATTCATGTTTCGCACGAAAATAAATGACGCGAGCGTACCCTGATTCACTGGAATCGCAAAATTCATGTAGTTCATTTACTGAAGTGAGCGCAGGAATTACAAGACGAGAATTTTTAATTCTGAGAGCAACGGCAATTCGGATTCATATTGTTGCCAAACCCGAACTATATCAAAGGTATGGAGTTCATCCCAGTCAGATCTTAATACTCATAATTTCTGAATCAAAAGTTTCGTAAGAAATGTGACAGGTGCAACCATTCCTAATGGATCATAAACTCTTGCAAGCTCAGACAGCAAAATCCGTTTAGAGCAAGATCTATTTTTTAGCGGTTCGACAAAAAAATATAAGTAATCCCTAGTAGGGTTCCATCTCAAGCCTAAAACTTTTAGAGAAGATAAATGAGGTTCCGAGTCAAGAGTAAGCGGTTGTACAGATAAGTATGCTTCAGGCCAATCGTTCAAAATGCTCGGTTCGTTACTACACAATTTTCTTAATTGCCCAGAGTATAGTTTTGAATCCGCTCTGGATCACCCGGATTTAGGCTAAGGGGATAGCCTCCCCAAAAGCTAGAATGCTCAACCTTACAATTCACAGCTCTACTGTTTTTCGTAAGTTCATCATCGTCCTCGAAGGCAAAGATGTAGATTTGTAGGTTCAGTCACGGCTTCTCAAATGCGTGGACTTTGTATAAGGGGTTGAAGGGGTAAGTAATATTAAGAAGCAAAGTTCCACCAACCAGTTTATTCATAAAAGCAAAAAAATGGTGGAAAATAGTAACGAAAATATAAAAGAAAATGTGTAAAATATAAAAATAAAAGTGTATAATTTGAAAAAATTTGTAAAATATACCAACTGTAAGAATTCATACACTCCGTATATGCAACTAAGCGCAAGAAAAATAAAATATATAGTTGAATAAAATTGAACACCCTCTCAAAACATGAAAGATCGTTCTACAGTTAAACATGCATTATTCTAAAAAGCCAACAACCCTTTCAACAACATTCCCGATAATAAATCAACAGCTATAATTTTCAAATTAACTCACAACAAAAATTATGGCCAAATTTAAACTATTATTATTATTATTCTGTCGTATTCGCCCTCATAACTCCCTCAGAATTATAATAAAGCTACCCTCCATTTAAAATCACAAACACCCAGTTTTAAGTAATAATTATTATCATTTACCTGGAACTTATTTAAATGCCTCAAGCTTATATTGAATAACTCAGTAAACACCCCATATTTCTATTCAAACTATCATTGCTTTAAAATTAATAGACCAAACACGCCCAGCTTTTAACGGAACTATTATTGCTCTTATTATTTGTCTTGAGAAAATTATACGCCGTTAACAAACACACATGTCGGCCTACGAAAAATGCATACCTGTTTTATTGCCATTCTTGAGAGTGGCATATTTGCCTACACCCTCCCAAACCCAAGCGATCACTTGCACTTCACAACACCGAATGCCCTTTATGAAATCTTAACATTTTGTTTCTAGGCACGACGTCTCAGACTACCCTATCTTATCCTAAGCCATTAAATTTATCAACCCAGAGCGACCTTTCTATTTGTAAAAACTATTTTTCCCCGGTTCGAGCGTAGGTATAAATTCTTATCTCACACTCACACTGAATTCAGACACGCACATATGATTCCTTAAATTTTAACAGACCGATTTATAATACAGGGTGCGCTGAAAACATATAACAGTGCCCACTGTTACCTTCTTTTGATCTCAATTTCAAAATTGGATGAATCCAAAATCTTCGTCTTTTTCTGCGCCTTTATTTTACGTAGCAACAGAACAACCAATAGTGCTTCTCTTTCAAAGTCCATCAGCACAATATCATTTCATTCCTATTCTACTTACGGCAGCAAAGAGCAGTTCTATAAACTGCAAATGCGGTCGATGAAGACTTCTCTGAGCGACCCAACCAGACTTCACTTGAAGTTGACTTGAGCAGCATGTATAAAGTCGGCAGCAACCCCATATTGCTGTCCATCTATGTCCGCCCTAAGTCACGGTTTTCAAGCGAAATTCTTGTATTGGTTCGTCGTGTGAAAACCTAAAAATAATGCGTTGGAAATCCCTCTGTGAGCGTTCTAACCATATACGGTACAATGTCTATACATCGCAGCAGAGCACAAAAGGATGAATTCTGAAAGTTATCAAGAGTTTACAAATATCTTGCTGCAATTTAGGGCCAATCGTTAATTGTTCATTGACCGAGTTCGAGTTTGCATTTTGTGCAGAGCCATTAAAAACAACGCGTAACTTTGTTGACGCACTCTCAGGTTTTAATACGCAGTGATGAACTAAATAAAAGGAATTTGCGGAAATTTCAGGGTTAGGGACTACTTTTATATGGCCCAAGTTCAGATATTCCCACATGAAATCTTTGTATAGCGGGGTTGAGTTTTCTCGGAATGGAAGCGACACAATGTACGCGATACAGTTTTCAAAAAAAACGTTTTGAATTGCGGTACCTCTTAGTATCCCCAAATTTTTGCAATATATTCTCTGGGGACTGATTACAAGATTGAACGAAAAAAATCATGTGAGGAACTAAGGAAGTTGAAACAGAGTTTCGCATTTTTGCAAAAATTGTATTTTTCTGAAATCGGTTTAGCGGCGAAAGCAGAGCATGTATACTTACATTGAATGAGTTCTTTACAGAAAATACAAGTGACAGATGGCGATTTATTTGTAAATAGTGTGGTAGTGCAAGCAGAAGTGGTATTATTCGACCAACTGGGAGGTTTATGAAATGAACGATTTGTAAATTTTTGGTTATTTTCCCGACACGGCGGTGCAGACGAGTTTAATGTCTCTAAAACCATGCAGTGACTACTGATGAAGTCGACAAGTTGCTTAAACGTAGGTATTTCCGTTGAACGGTGTTCCATTTCAAAACATATCAAAGGGTGGTTATCTAGATGTTTCATGAGCATCATGACTAATATTAAATCCCATTCTCCCGTTGAAAACTTCAAATTTTTCAAAGCGGCGATGTTTTCCGTAAAAATATCTAGCAATTTTCTATACTATTCAGCAGAGGCATAAACAACCTTTTGAGCGTTCTCTAATTCCGACCAAATACTTTGTGCTCGCAAGCGACGATTCAACAATCTTTCAGTAAGCGTGGTGTAGGCAATTAGATAATTATCAGACGATAGCGGTGAAGTTTTCACTAGCGATAAGGCAGAACCCTGTATAGAGCCTTAGTAAATAAGTGAATTTTTCAATGGAAGTCAGTGAAGCATTGTTATGCACTAGCGCATCAACCTGGTCGCGGAAAGAAATTTTTGCTTTCACCATCAAATTTCAATAGATCAATTTTTGGCAGGCGAGCATTCAAATTATTGGAAGTTAGTATTGGCAAATTAGTGTCGTGACTCGAACCCGGCGAGATACTGACATTGGAATTTTCAAATAACTCTGTATACACTGTTTAAAGAATACAGGGGTATCCTTCTCTCTAAGCGTTTCCACAAAGTGGAAAATAAAGGCAAACATCTGTCAGAAAACAACTACTTCCCTGGCTGATACCACGACGGACATCGAACTACAACTGACAGATATTTGTGCAACGTTCTTCAAAGAAGACCCAATTGCAAGTGCTTGTCTCGTAATTAAACAGAAAATTATCCTTCAGTTGGCTGGGAATGACCACCTGCAGACATGCATATTTCGAGGTTTATTGCTTCTCATCAGTGACAGGGTAGGTCGGACAACATTATAAATGTCCTGTCCCTGCCAAATGAATAATAATCAACTGTTTAACTAATATTTCCCCACGGATAACACCACGATCTACAACCAAGTTGATCGAAGCGCCATCTGCACGGAACAAGACAAAACACTCCCAAGCAGCACAGTCTCCGGGAAGAGAAATCTGTAAACATTCGAACTATTTCGAATATATTGTGCCAGACAGGTATCAACAATGTTGAAAGAATACAGGGGTACCCTTCTCTCTAAGCGTTTCCACAAAGTGGAAAATAAAGGCAAACATCTGTCAGAAAACAACTACTTCCCTGGCTGATACCACGACGGACATCGAACTACAACTGACAGATATTTGTGCAACGTTCTTCAAAGAAGACCCAATTGCAAGTGCTTGTCTCGTAATTAAACAGAAAATTATCCTTCAGTTGGCTGGGTATGACCACCTGCAGACATGCATATTTCGAGGTTTATTGCTTCTCATCAGTGACAGGGTAGGTCGGACAACATTATAAATGTTCTGTCCCTGCCAAATGAATAATAATCAACTGTTTAACTGATATTTCCCCACGGATAACACCACGATCTACAACCAAGTTGATCGAAGCGCCATCTGCACGGAACAAGACAAAACACTCCCAAGCAGCACAGTCTCCGGGAAGAGAAATCTGTAAACATTCGAACTAGTTCGAATATATTGTGCCAGAGAGGTATCAACAATGTTGAAAGAATACAGGGGTACCCTTCTCTCTAAGCGTTTCCACAAAGTGGAAAATAAAGGCAAACATCTGTCAGAAAACAACTACTTCCCTGGCTAATACCACGACGGACATTGAACTACAACTGACAGATATTTGTGCAACGTTCTTCAAAGAAGACCCATTTGCAAGTGCTTGTCTCGTAATTAAACAGAAAATTATCCTTCAGTTGGCTGGGAATGACCACCTGCAGACATGCATGTTTCGAGGTTTATTGCCTCTCATCAGTGACAGGGTATACACTGATTGAATTTATTAACATCTTTATTTGAAATAAGAAACCTAATATACAAATTATACTTACAAAAAAGTATGAATAGTAAATAAAACAAACACCACGAAATATATTGTAGTAAAACTGCACTAACTAATTTTTGATAATTTATTTACACACGTCTTAAACAATAATTTATATCACAAGTCACTATTTTAATTTATCTTTACTGACACTCTCTATTATTCAAATATCGGCTGGTTCCAAAAACTGTCGTCTCGCCGTGGAGATTTCTTTACATAGCGTGCTGAATGAGTTCCGGAAATCTCTCGAATTTCTACTGGCGACTAGATATCGCTTCTCGAATGGAAAAAATCTATTTTCAAAGCTCCATATCTCGAAAACTGTCCATTTTTGAGCTTTGTGGATGTGAAC
Organism: Chrysolina americana; assembly: GCA_958502065.1. NCBI lineage: Eukaryota > Metazoa > Arthropoda > Insecta > Coleoptera > Chrysomelidae > Chrysolina > Chrysolina americana. The sequence goes on along the minus strand of OY293416.1, from coordinate 36,920,008 downwards.
ACTTTCGATCAGCTCATCAAGAACTACAACATAACAAAAATTCAGCCAAATTCACGAAAAGCCATTTTCCGTAAGAAATGTGCGTCTTTTGAGATTTTTTTAAAAACCTCTAAAAATCCGTTTTTTTTTTCGAAATTTAGAAAAATGTTAAAGAAAAAAGTTGCTCAGCTTCCAATTTTATACATTTGCTCCAAATTTGTACTATCTACTGTCACTTCGACTTTTTTCCATTTTTTTTTATTTTTCTAATCTTTCGCTCTATCGATTCGAACGAAACATGATTCAATTTTCATAATTTTGTTGAATATGAGACTTAATGTAATAAAAAATGCACCTCCAGAAATTCGTCTTTGTTGTTGCAAAGTTCATGTAGGTTTTTCATTTCATTGTTGAACTGATGTGGATTTTCAATGTATGGACGTTAATATGTCAGTAATCGAATAATAGAATTTCTCTTCATTCTTATTACACTCGTATTAATTTTTTTTAAGAAGATTTTTATCCAGTTTAATTATTTTTCTGGTCAATAAATCAGTTACAAACAAACCCGAAATATCATACTTTTCTGTAAACTAAACAATGACCTACAGTTTTATAACTATTCAAAAGACTTTCGTTCTAGCGATTTGTACTAAACATGAATAATTTATCGTTTTTTTGAATTAATTTCATAAATCTTATATTCTTTATTTCCACCATTAAATGTGTAAAAAACATTAAACTAAAATAACTATAACGTAACATTCATTGATTCATCTCAATAATCTTATTCTGTTTGCCGCCCATCCCGTTCTATACAAATTATAGTCCTTTCATTCACAGACTTTGTGACATTGTTAATAAATAGGGGATTTATGTTAGCACAACACTCCCGAATGGTATTTTCTAAATGTTCTTTGTTTGCAAATGGTCTGTATTCATACACTTTTTGTTTCAGATAACCCCATAGAGAAAAGTCCATTGGAGATAAGTCCGGTGATCTTGGTGGCCAATAATCTTCCCAATCTTGTCCTATAACTTTGCCCTTAAACCTCTGACCGAGACACTGTCTCACTTCTACCGTTTGGTGGATCGTTGTCCCGTCAAGCTGATGCCACAAATTTCGTCTAACACTCAGAGGCAGATTATCCAAAACTTTAGACAACTGATTCATAATGAAATTTTTGTACATATCTGCGTTCAAGTTTTCTATAAAAAATATGGTCCAATTATTTGGTTATGTAATAAACCACACCACACATTTGTCTTGAATGCATATTGGTCACGGCATTCTATTACAAAATTTGGATTATTGTTGGACCATCAGCGACAATTTTGGGAACTAAATGTTCCGTTCGACGAGAAAGTTGCCTCGTCAGTCCATAAAATCCTGTAGGGAAATGCGATATCATTTTCTGTCTCACCTTGGAACCAAAATGAAAATCTTACTCGAATATCGAAATCTCTTTCTTTGAGAGTGTGTATGAACTTTGGCTTATAGAGATGGAAATTATTTCTGTGCAAAGTTCTTCTCACTGTTTCTCTTCCTACCCCTGTATTTTCACTAATACTGCTAATATTAGTGTTTCCGTTTTCAACAACGCTCTAACAAACATTGAGTTTCAGCAAAGAAACCCCTTATTCTCTACTTAATTTAGGCAGATATCTGACAGAAAACAACTACTTCCCTGGCTAATACCACGACGGACAGGATTCTGCTACTTGATACAGACTTTGTCTGATTTTTCAAACATTGAGTTGTTCTTCTTCATTATTGTCCACAAAGCCAGTTTCTTTGAATGTTTTCAATATCCTTCCCACGGTACTAAAGTGAATATTTCTTTCTGGATGCCGGTGATTGAAAATACAAGCAACATCTCGATATGGCACATTCTCACCACATAAAAGAACGATTTCCACTTTGTCTTGTATGGATAACATTGTACATTAAACTTTTTGTGAATTATAAATGTAAGAAAATCAGTACACAAAACAAGTCGATTTATTAAACGCAATAATTTGACATTAACCAAAACTAAAAATTTGTTTCAATAAAAGCCTACTAAGTGAAAATTTTATTTCGATTTGAGCAGTACATACTATTTTCTTCCCGAGATGTTGCATTAGTCTTGTATTGTTTAAAATCTTGAAATTTTATATAATTTCTAGTACAAATCGCTAGAACGAAAGTCTTTTGAATAGTTTACAGAAAAGTATGATATTTCGGGTTTGTTTGTAACTGAATTATTGGTCATAAAAATAATTAATCTGGATAAAAATCGATTAAAAAAATAAATACGAGTGTAATAAGAATGAAGAGAAATTCGTTTATTTGATTACCGACATATTAACGTCCATACATTGAAAATCCACATCAGTTTAACAATGAAATGAAAAAACTAGATGAACTTTGCAACGACAAAGACGAATTTCTGGAGGTGCATTTTTTTAATTTTCTGGTAACAGGCCAATGTGGATATTTTCTGGGCAAGATATGATATTGAAGTCTCATATTCATCAAAATTATGAAATTTGAATCATATTTCTTTCTAATCGATAGAGCGAAAGATTCGAAAAGTTTAAAAAAAATTAAAAAAATTGAAGTGACAGTAGAGAGTCCAAATTTGGAGCAAATGTATAAAATTGGAAACCGAGCAATTTATTTCTTTGGCATTTTTCGAAAATTATTATAACACCTCCAGTATGCCTACTTGCCGAATCACATCGAACATTATCATAATTTTCAAGATGTATTTCCGTATCTTCAACAACATCAGCTGTTTGTCTTGTTTCACTAAGCAGTATTAATTTTGGACTATAGCAACTTATGCTCTCTTGAATCTCATCTCTGTTTTTAATTAATTATACTTTATACTTTAACGGAGTAATACTCGGTGAGAAAACTTTCCCTATGAACATTTTCGATTTCTACGTCGCAAAGTGTTGCAAAATCCCAAAAACCTGACCAAAAATAAAATTTGAAAAGGGTTGCATTATACTTTTCAAAATTAATTTTGTGTAGGGAACATCCCCACCTACAAAATACCAATAAGCGCAAGGGTAAAGGCCTACTGCACTTCCCTTCGGGTCAGTTCAAAGTTGTCACTTTTGAAGTATAACAGGAGATACTTACAATTATTTGAAAAACGATGGAACAAATTCCTGGTGAGTACATCATTATACTATATATTAAAATTAATTTGACCATTATTGTGGCAAGTTCTGAAATTTAAACTGAAGTAATTTGATAGTTTTATATTTTGATATGAACTATAATATGTCGTCAAGAGTTGTTTATTACGTACCATTTCGGAGCGGAAATATTTACAGCAGTTTATAGTCTAAAGCTAAGTTTTCATGTACACGAATTATTCGTTTTTCGTAAGAAATCTGTCAAAAGCTGTTATATATATATATATTCTGGTTGCAGTCAGAAAAAGTGGCCTGGTAAAGAACAACTCTTTGTTAAATTGTCGAGCTTTCGAAAATATTTAATTTCATTTTCAAGACATCTGAAAATATTAATCGTGTGAACAAACAGAACACTCTTAATATGATGTAAAACAACTTACTAACGTGAGATTAATTTTGTGAAAACAGCAGAGAAACTTCTTGGTCATTCCTTATGTATGTAAGGTTATGTCACAACACAAAACGAGATGAAACAACAATAATAAAACTATGTCATGTACATGAACACGATTAAAAAACATTATGATTTTATGAGTTATGAAGGAAAACTTTTAATTAAAATTTGGAAAAATGTTAATCATTTTAAAACTCGCCTTTGAGACCGCACGTGGTTCAAGGGACGCACAAGGGCGGTAAAAATATGTCAAGAAAAAGAAGAAGAGAGTATTGACAAATTTCAACGTCAAACACGTCAAATGTCAACAGTCAACCTTGTATGTTCCATGAAACACGCTTCAGCTCTGTGCTGAGTTATGCCCTCTATGGGGGATTGTGAGAACTATTATTAAAGTTATTTGAATTTGCAACCAGATGCAGGAACTTGGACCTGTTTCCGAATCACATTACTAACGGAGTTTGTAATGTGAACACACTTCTGCACCACAGAAGAGGACCACTGGGAAGGAAAATACAAGGATTTAACAACAGGTTGAGAAAAACTATTTTAAACTTAGAAATTCAAGCTACCTTTAGTGACTTAAACCGTCTCAAAAATGAGTTGGTTACTATCAAGACCAAGCTTCGGGGCCAAATTCCTCCTGACGTTCTGGCTGAATTCAACAGAAGGCAAAAAATCTCTTATAACGTAATTTTCCATAATATCCTCAACAAACATAAACATAAATTAAATAACTTAAAAATTGAAGCTTTCACTTCTATTAAATTTCAAGAAAAATGGATTAAAAATCTCACTGAGGTTGAAATTCCATTAGAAGTTAAACGTCTTTTGGCTCTAGGACCCAAGTTTAGTATTTGCCCTACCAGCCAAGAACTTAACATTCCTTCTTTATTGGCAGACATAGAATCCATAATCTCTCTTTTTCCAAAACAAGCACAAGACCTTCAAAGATCTCAGTGCACTAATTACTAATTTTTTGCACAAAAATTCTTCAAAATCTTCTTTTCTTCAAAAAATGTTCATTCAAAGTAAAAAATTTCTTAAGGACAATCCTGATCTTTACATTGTTAGGAGTGACAAAGGAAATGTAACTGTAATAATGTACAGGCAGGATTACTTAGAAAAAAGTCAACATTTGCTTGATGATCAAAAGTATTATCTTAAAATTTCAAAAAATCCCACTTCTACGATTCAGCAGAACGCCAACAAACTGGTTTCGAGACTTGAGATTGATGGTTTAATCGATTCACAAACTTCAAAAAGTCTTAAAATTTACAACTCTACAGCTCCACGTTTTTACGCTCTTCCTAAAATTCATAAACCTACATTAGCGATGAGACCTATTGTTTCGTCAGTTAATGCCCCCAATGGAAATTTAGCTACTTTTCTGACCAATATATTAACTAAGGCTTATAATACAGAAAATGATTTTTATATTAAAGACTCCTTTACATTTAGCAATTTCATAAACAATTTTCAACTTCCAGAGAATTATATAGTGGTGAGTTTTGATGTTGTCTCGCTGTTTACTAATTTACCTTTTGAAGTAGTCAGATCAATTCTATCCAGAAAATGGGATGGGATAAAAAATGTGTGTACTCTAACTTGGAGTGCGTTCATTGATATCCTTGAGTTCATTTTCGATTCAAATTTTCTCCTTTTTAACAATTCGTATTATAAACAAATCTTTGGAACCCCCATGGGTTCAAAGATCTCTCCTATTCTTGTAAATTTTGTATTAGATGAACTTGTGCAGGACGTTCTATCTCTGATTCCCTATGACGTTCCGTTTGTGAAGAGGTATGTTGATGATCTGATACTCTCTGTTCCATCAGAAAGAGTGGAAGAAACGCTCTATTATTTCAATAGTTATGACATTAATCTACAATTCACTTCAGAGGTAGAGGAGAATCATAGTATCCCGTTCCTCGATATGAGAGTTTGTAGAGACAATCATAACGTTCTACGTACAAAATGGTACAGGAAGCCGATTTGTTCAAATCGTTTCCTGAATTTTCACTCTTATCATCATAAGAGCATGAAGCAAAATCTGATTGTCGCACTGAAAAACAGAGTGACAGGTCTGTCACATCCTGTTCATCGACAGGAGTGTTTGAAGGAGTTGGGAAGGATCCTCTTGGACAATTCTTATCCTAAATACATGATTAATAAATTTCTTTTTAATACTTCTACCATAAATAATAATAACTTTAATAATATCATTGAAAATAACGTTAACACTTTGAATAATCACACACAATCACAGCAAAGAATCTTATGTAAATATAGGAGCCTTCCTTATATACAGGAATTAACACCCAAACTCACCAATATTTTTAAATCTCCAGAAATTCGCATAGCGAAGAAAAATCTCAAAACTGTAAATCTTTTATACTCAAAAACCAAAACTCCTCTTTCTAAATTTGAACAAACTAATGTAATTTATCAATTATCTTGTGTCAATTGTGACAAAATATATATTGGACAGACAGGTAGAAATCTCTCCGAACGTATTGCTTCACATAAGAGTGACTGCAAATTAAAAAAACCCAGCTGTGCACTTGCAGAACACAGCATTTCAACTTTTCACAATATTAATTTCAATGAACCCACAATTTTAGCAATTGAAGAAAATTATTCCAAGAGAAATTTTCTAGAGATGGTTTACGTTAGTAAAGAACCTAATAGTATGAATAAGCGGTCTGATATAGCCAATCTTAGTATAATTTATAATTATATTCTTTCTCTCCACAAAAATAATGTTGCAAATTCAAATAACTTTAATAATAGTTCTCACAATCCCCCATAGAGGGCATAACTCAGCACAGAGCTGAAGCGTGTTTCATGGAACATACAAGGTTGACTGTTGACATTTGACGTGTTTGACGTTGAAATTTGTCAATACTCTCTTCTTCTTTTTCTTGACATATTTTTACCGCCCTTTTGCGTCCCTTGAACCACGTGCGGTCTCAAAGGCGAGTTTTAAAATGATTAACATTTTTCCAAATTTTAATTAAAAGTTTTCCTTCATAACTCATAAAATCATAATGTTTTTTAATCGTGTTCATGTACATGACATAGTTTTATTATTGTTGTTTCATCTCGTTTTGTGTTGTGACATAATATATAATAATACAAATACAAATACATAATATATATATATATATATATATATATATATATATATATATATATATATATATATAAGTGATATGCCAGAGAAGTAGTTGTTTTCTGTTGGACATATGCCATACATACTATACAAAGTTATAGTCACCTCTTAAAGGATTGTTATCAACTGACCCGTCCTCCAAAAACAAATGATCCACTAGAGAGTATCCAGCCACACAAAGCTTTCCTACCATACATCAAAGGTGTGACAGACAAAATCAGTAATATCTTGAGAAAACACGAGACAAAAACAATATTCACGGCCAACAACCAAATATCCAAATTTCTCAGATTTCCCAAGGACACAATACCAAACGATTCTCAAGGTATATATGAAATACCATGTTCAGACTGCCCGAGAAGTTATATTGGCCAGACTAACAGACGAGTAACTTCCAGAGTCTACGAACACGAACTTGCTGTGCGTCAGGCATCTTCCACTTCCGCACTTTATAAACATCGAGAAGACACAGGTCACAAAATAGACTTCAAAAACACAAAAACAATTTCCACCGAGAAAACTCTGCAAACCAGGATCATCCGAGAAGCCCTCGAGATAGAGAAGCGCCCCAATTGCCTCAACACTCGCGACGACGGACGTAGACTTCCCAGTACCTGGAAGCCTCTCATTGCACGCATCAACTTATTTCCCACCAACCCAGTTCCCGCACATAGCTCACTTAGCGCCAACCAAGTTCCCGCACACAGCTCATCTAGCGCCAACTCAGTTCCCGCCCATAGTTCACCTCGCGCCAATACATTGAACACGGCCATTACAGCCACGTCCACTATAAATACAGTTCCTCAACCCACAATTCCTCAGTTCTCTCGAAGGAGTAGGCAGATTGAGACCTTAGAGAGAACCAGTGACGAGACATGGGGAGTAGGCAGATTGAGACCCCGACGTCAAGTCACAAAAACCGAACGTAATTATACCTGAGGTGTAGGCAGATTGAGACCTCAGCGTAGAATTACGTTTCAACCATTTATTAATTTTCTTTCTTTTTCAGTTCTTGAAAATGGCTCCAAAATCGGAGCCGAAACGTCGAATTTCAACAAATTCTAGACGCGGTTATATATATATATATATATATATATATATATATATATATATATATATATATATATATATATATATATGTTCAGATAGGTTTCCGCGGTCAGATATTTGAAAACTAAAAGTTCGGGTTGAACCGCGTCTAGAATTTGTTGAAATTCGACGTTTCGGCTCCGATTTTGGAGCCATTTTCAAGAACTGAAATAGAAAGAAAATTAATGAAAGGTTAAAACGTAATTCTACGCTGAGGTCTCAATCTGCCTACTCCTCAGGTATAATTACGTTAGGTTTTTGTGACTTGACGTCGGGGTCTCAATCTGCCTGCTCCCCATGTCTCGTCACTGGTTCTCTCTAAGGTCTCAATCTGCCTACTATATATATATATATATATATATATATATATATATATATATATATATATATATATATATATATATATATATATATATATATATATATATATATATATATATATATATATATATATATATATATATATATATTTCGTGGCGGCAAATTAAGTTGAAATAAAGTCAACTTGTTCGAAATTTCAATGGGAAACAATGATCAGTGAGGTTATGTATGTTTGTTTCCAGGCATATTGAAAATTTTAATGTTAAATATGGACAGCAATCTCATGATTAATAATATAAGGATAATAACAGCCGTAATATTTTATATTTTACTGATTTTGTTGACGTATTGGAATGTTGAATTGAAGAAAAAAGAAAAAGGGCTGCCAAACGTTTTTCGGTGAGACCTATTTTCAAACTACGAAAATTACATGGCAATTACCACAGCTTAAATAAGGAGATGAGGAATTTGCTTGAGAAAATGAACGGTAAATTAGGGGGTTGACGTTGAATATTTCATTTATTCCTTGAAGGCATTTCGCACAAATGAAAATCGATCAAAATATCATTCGTACGGATAGGTGACATTTCTTTCAAATTTCCTACGAAAAACCGAAAATTCGGATGCATGAAAACTTAGTTTAATACAGTTTCTGTCGGAGGCTAAAAGAAAAAGGTGCACATTTTTGCACTTTTTCTAAAAAACATTGGAAATGTTGCTAGTTGCACCTGAAATTGCCCCTTAAATTGTATTGTTATCTATTGTATCCGGTGTTTATACATAATTCGGTAATTTCAAATTGATGATTTGAAATGCACTTTGGAAATATCTTATGGATATTTCTCTTCATCCCACCGTATACAAGGTGTTTCGAAACTTTATTCTGTAATTTTTCCACAAGTTATTTGTGGAGCAAAACCAAAAGTGTGATATTTGTAATCAAAATAAACACTGAATTAATTGCAATAATAAAAATATGCATAGTGTTTCATGAATGTGAAAATTATTAGAAAAATGTCATATTTGAAAACTCGAAATTACAGCGGATTACTAAATGAAATTATGCAGTAACTATGCAATTTTTGTGGAAAATCCAGTGTAAAGTCGTAGACTCTTGCCAAGAATATATATTATATGAATTACTGATTGAATACAACATCAAAATTCCACAAACAACATTTTTTCAACCATATATCTCTTCTATTTACAGGTACTGGAATAGCAATTATGAACAGAAGAGCATTGGTCGATATAATGTTTTCTTCTGTTTGTAATAAGTTTGAAGATAGGTGTAGAATTCTATTAGACCATTGTAGAAGTAATTCGGTGTCCAGATAGTGCTACCCAACCCGAAATTAAGAAAAAAACTCTTTTTTTATAAAGTCCGTTAAAACCAAGTGGACATCGGCCTATCGTATGAGGAAAAGTTTCGATGAACAAAACAAAAAATTGTTTGACGAAAATGAAATATTCGCTTGTCACCCCGCTACCCCATCGACCACAAAAAGTCGAGGTCGAACAGGTACTGTGATTCAATCCAGCAGTGAACGAACGAAACGAAGAAAAACAGAAATGAAGAAGCCCAAGAGGCTATAAATAAATATATAAAAAAATATCGAGAGCACTTTTCCAGGAATTGTTCGAGAGAGAAAACATTACAAGATGTTCTCAACAGGCTTCTTCTTTTTTCAGATCCTTTCATAACAAGTTTACGAAAACTTACTAAAAAAAAAACAAGCTATTTTGAAAAAGATGCTTTGAATTTATTACAAGACCAAAAAATCGTCAACTGCTGCTAGTGACATCTCTGAAGATTCTGCTACGGATATGAGTGACAATGAATCTGATGATTTGCAGTGGGAATAAAAATGTTTAACATCATTAACTGCATAAAATTATAAGGAATTAATATACATTTTCAATATATTTCCATATTTTTTGGTCTATCTTGGGGATTGTTGCAAGCCTAAGTTTACATCCACAGTCGCTATGTTGAAACCACCATTCTCGATTCCTTCATTTCGGTCTCAAATTCTTACAATACATCCTCATTAAACCTTTTTGGATATCAGATACTTTATAAAAAGCTTACATTAAAATTCCCTAATAAGTATATAGCAGATTCAAAGGCTTCCATGCAATGTTTTCAGCCAAACAAATAATTGTATTATTTTTATGACATTTTAATTACAGCCTTTCTTTCAAAATTAGTCAATCATAAAATCCGTCATTCAGACTTGAGTTGTGACGACAAAAAAAAAATCTTACCACAAAAACCCTAAGATGCCAATTTTGAATAGAATCGTACCATATAAATCAAATCCATAGCCGCCAACTTGGAGCCACTAAGTATCTTGAATTATTCAGTTCAGACTAACAATTTATGATCTTCGACTCAAAATTTCCATACATACAAATTCTTATTAGAATCGGACCACAAAAACCCTAAGATGTCAATTTTGAATAGAATCGTACCATAAATCACAAATATCGCCGCTATCTTGGAGTCACTATCGATTTCTTCAATTTAGAAAGAATGATCTTCGACCCACAATTTTCCTATATACAAATTTTAACTAGAATTTGATCACAAATCACAAAACTCGTCCGCCATCTTGTTTTATCATATAAAAAGCATTGTTACCTGAATTATGAAAACCTGTCAAATTTCAAAGTTCTGAAACTTAAAACAGAATTTGTTCAGCAGACAACAAAACAAGTTGAATAAAAACTTTCAAAAACCTGCATTTTTTATTTAGCAGCCGCTATCTTGCGTCCGCCATTGTGAATTCGTCAATTATAACAATGAATTTGAATTCAGCGACCTTTAAAACATGTTCATACAAATTTTGAAAGATAAATATTCATTGCCTGATTTTTGGCAAGGTTTTCGGAATTTTGCAACACTGTGCGTCAGCAGCAGGATCATTTAACAGAGTGGTTATAATATTTCATAAAATCCTTAAAAATACTTTCTATATCTTGGTAACGTATCTTGAATGAAACATGTTTTGTTTTATCTGTTTTTGCAGCTATAGCGATCCCGTTCAGAAAACTCATATCACTTATACTAATTGTGACGATTTCGAGACCGGCCCTGATCTAATTAATTATGCACCCCCGTTCAACTACGACACCATATCTGCTGGCCTACGAATCGCCGAGAACAAGCTGGAATAAAATCGATCGCTTCGATACTGTTCGAAGAGCCATCTAGATGAAATGTTCTTTACTCCCGAATATTCGAGAGCCGTGGATGGAATCTGCTTGGGAGTATATAAACTGGATAGCCGAGGGCGACACAGTCAGAATTCAGAGTTAGTAACAGTTCCAGAGTTCGCTGATAGATAGCCACAGTAGAAAAAAATTGAAATAGTTATTGAAGTCTATGTTTTAGTGTAATAATTGTTGTATGTAGTGTTTTAAATAAATTAGAAAAATTAGTTAGTGCAGTTTTACTAAATTTGTTGTAAGAAGTCGGATGTTTAAAATAAATAAGTGTTCGTCGCGTGGAAAAACTGATAGACATTTATCGCGCCTAATAGACAGTTAGTGACCCGTTGAACATTTGAGTGTTCGCAAAGTGGACAGTTTTGCGCGTCGTGGGACAATAAACTGAAAACTTTTTGTGTGAAATAAATAATAGACTGATATCTCGGTTAAGGACAATAAGAGACAAAATGTTTCCGAGGAGAGTTCCCCTAGTTGACCTTAAAGTTAGTGAATTAAAGCAAGAGCTAGAGGAGCGTGAGCTAGAAACAACTGGAAAGAAGTCCGTACTCCAGAAAATACTTTCAGATGGACTGATTGAAGAAGGAGAAGATTCTGAAATATTTTTGTTCGAAGTTTCTGGAGTCGATTTGAGTGCTATAATGAACAAACTCGAGGAAACCACGAATAGTTTGAAGGAGGAACTTCAACAAAATCTGGAAGATAAATTTCTTCAAAATTCAAAGAGTCTGGAGGAAAAGCTTCTAGAAAATTCTGTCAGCTTGAGAGAGGAACTTCAAGAAAATTCGAATTGTATAAAAGAGGAACTTCAAGAAAATGTGAAGAGAAAAATCTAGAAGAAAAGCTTGAAGAAAATTCGAAAAATTTAGAAGTGAAGCTTCTACAAAACTCGGAGAATTTGAGAGAAGAGCTTCTAGGAAATTCGAGAAGCTTGAAAGAAGAAGTTTGCAGTGTGGCGAATCGGTTGGAAGAAAGAATGGGAACTGTTGAAACAGAGATAGAGAAAATCAAAGATGACATGGAGGAAGAAATGAAAAAAAATTAAGGAAACGCTCCATGATGAAATAAAAGGCGGAATCGAGACAGAAATCGGCAGAATAAAGGAAAAATTCAGTGAATTGGAAAAGCGAATGGATTCTGCGCATATCCCAGCAACTTACAACAAAAACCCAATGCTGGACCTGAGTATCAACCAGGAGGAAGTCCAGAAAGACACAAAAAATTTCAAGATTAGTGCTGAACCTGGAAAACTTGCGAAACCGCCTCAGTTCGACGGAAATACTCCATGGTCAAACTACCACCGACAATTCGAAGCTGCTGCCAAAGCAAATGGATGGAATGCTGGGGAAGAAGCTTTAGCATTGACACTGGCATTGCGTGGCGAAGCAACAAATATTTTACAAACGCTCACCGCCCAGCAACAGGAAGACTATGAACAGCTGGTAAAACACTTGAAACTTCGCTATGGCCAAGCCCACCTTGAACACATATATCACTCACAGCTGAAGAACTGATGCCAGAAATCAAGCAAATCGTTGCAAGAATTTGAAGCAGATATTGCACACTTGGTTCGTCTTGCGTACCCAGCTACACCGGAAAATGTAATGGAGCGACTAGCGGTCCAGGCATTTTTGGATGGACTTCGTGACCAGGAAACCCGGCAAGTCCTAACACTAGCTCGCCCCGCACATCTTGTGAATGCATTGGCACGCGCTCTGGAATTCGAAGCAGTAAAGCAATCCTGCAAAAGCCAGAGTAGAGTCCGGATGATCGAGGAAGATCCACAGCCACAGGAGCCCGCTAATATCGAGGCTGTCCTGCGAAAGGTGATGACGGAAGTTATGCCTGAGAGAAGACTGATACGATGCCGAAATTGTAGGAAACTTGGGCATGTGCGTAGCAAATGTCCAACATTAAAAAAATCGACAACAACGAAGGACAAGAAGGAGCAATCGTCAGCCCGTATCCACCAAGCCCCAAATAACAACGCATATGTTGCTGTCCTTCAACGACAGAACAAAGGTGTCTTCGTAGACGGTCTCATTAACAACGAGCCTCGCACTATGCTCCTAGATACGGGTGCGACTAAAACGATTCTTGGGCCTACATTTGCCAAAACACTGGCAAGAATTGAATCGTCGAATTGGAAGCTACGCAAAGCAGGCAGGAGAGCCGGCAACTGTGTATGGTGAACTTCCGATTGAATTGACTTTGGGCAGTACTAAACTGAAAAACCGGGCTCTAGTAGCGGATATCGAGGATGAAGCAATCATAGGAATGGACATCATGAACTCCAGAGGGTTCGAGTTGAATTTCAGAGACGGCGTCCTACGAGTGAATGGAGAAGAGTTGGTGCTTCACGGGAGAAGTGAAGAAATGATTCTTGTTCTGCTGGCTGAAGATGTGAGCGTACCGGAGAGGGCTGAAACCAATTTGGAGGCTCGCCTGGATAGGGGTGCGAGCAATGGAAACGTGGTGATGTTCGAGCCCAAGCTCCATGATGAGAAAATTGGGCGAGGAATCGCACTGGGAAAGACTTTGTTGCGTGTTGATAAATTTGTGCCGGTAAGAGTAATGAATGTCAATTATTACCCTGTGACTTTGAAGAAAGGAACAATTCTGGGGCTTTACTCGTCAATTTCCTCTGTGATAAGGAGTGCACGCGGCACTGTTAGTCAAGCCAGTAACTTGACAGCAGAATTGGAGAAGTTGGTTGCCATCTCATCCAAAGACATGGGACCCGCACAGCAGCCCAAACTGAGAGAATTAGTGAGGCAGTATCAGGACATCTTCGATACCAGAGTGGGCAGAGGTGGTAGAACAAAGGTGGTTCAGAACAAAATTGACACTGGAAATGCCCGATCAATCCGGCAATCAGCCAGAAGACTTCCTCTTGCCAAAAAGGAAGAGGCTGACAACATGGTCTGCGACATGGATAAAGACGGAATCATCGAGCCATCGGAGAGTCACTGGTCCTCTCCAGTCGTATTGGTAAAGAAGAAAAACGGATCAACACGCTTTTGCGAAGAGTATCGTCAACTGAACAACGTGACGAAGAAAGACAGTTACCCTCTACCAAGAATAGACGACACGCTGAGCACGCTGGCTGGATCTACGATTTTCTCAACCTTAGATTTGAAGAGCGGATACTGGCAGGTAGAACTGGCCCAGAAAGATCGAGAAAAGACAGCCTTCACCGTCGGTTCAGGTTTGTGGCAGTTCACAGTTATGCCATTCGAGCTCTGCAACGCTCTAGCCACATTTGAAAGATTGATGGACACGGTTCTGAAGAGACTCTCATGGAAGACGTGTCTGGTGTATCTTGACGACATTATTGTGGTCGGCAAATCATTCAACGACCACGTGAAAAACTTGGAAGAGGTATTCCAGCGGCTGAGAAGCTCCGGATTAAAATTGAGACCCAAGAAGTGTCATCTTTTCCAAAAAGAAGTACGATATCTTGGCCACATTGTCTCTGGGAAAGGAGTGGCAGTAGATGAGCAGAAGATCAAAGCTGTTAAGGAATGGCCCGTTCCGAAAGACAAACACCAGCTTCGAAGTTTTTTTGGTTTGTACACTTACTATCGCCGATATGTGCTAGGGTTTGCTGACATCGCTAAACCACTGACCAGGCTTACAGAAGCATAAACAAAGTTCCAGTGGTCAGAGGAATGCCAATATTCATTCAGGAAGCTAAAAGGATCCTTGATCAACGCACCAATTCTGAGCTATCCTCTTCCGGAAGAAAATTCATTTTCGACGCAAGCAATGTGGGACTTGGAGCTGTCCTGTCACAGTTTCAGCAAGACCCTCAGTGAACTGGAGCAGAATTACTGTGTCACCAGGCGGGAGCTGTTGGCTGTTGTCAAAGGAGTAGAACACTTCTACAAGTACGTGTATGGGAGAAGATTCCTGCCAAGAACTGACCATGCAGCTCTCAAATGGCTCCTACAGTTCAAGAATCCCGAGGGTCAAGTGGCACGTTGGATCGAGAGGCTCCAAGAATTCGACTTTGAGATCGAACATCGAGCGGGGACCAGCCATAAGAATGCAGATGCCCTGTCGCGTAGACCATGCCCAGATGACTGTTCGCACTGCCGACGAGCAGAGGAGAAGGAGTCGACACTCTGCAGAACTACGGCGATGGATGATAACTGGAATGACCACAGGATCCAGAAAGACCAAGAGAAAGATCCAGATCTTGGTTTAGTCATCGGCTGGAAGAAGAGTGATCAAAGACCGTCGTGGCAGGAAATAGCCAGCTGTTCTCCAGTCGTCAAATCTTATTGGTCCCAATGGAGCTCCCTTATCCTCGACAATGGAGTCCTGAAACGTGTGTTGAAGACTGAGGATGGTGGAGAAGACAGACGACAGATAGTAGTTCCCAGGAGCAGGAGACAGGATATTCTCCGAGAAATTCATGATGGGGTCAGCGGAGGACATCTGGGAGTGACGAAGACCCTCCAAAAACTGAGGCAACGGTTTTACTGGGTCAATTGCCAAACTGACGTCAAAGACTGGTGCAGAAAATGTGTTGTATGCGCTGCCAGCAATGGGCCTCGAACAAGACCTAAGGCCCCGATCTGCCAGTACAATGTGGGCAGCCCATTTGAAAGGATCGCCATTGACATCGCTGGCCCGTTTCCCCAATCGGATCACGGGAATAAGTACTTTGTGGCAATGGACTACTTCAGCAAGTGGGCCGAAGCCTATGCCCTGCCCAACCAAGAAGCCATCACCGTTGCCGACGTCTTCGTGAAGGAGTGGTTTTGTCGATTTGGAGTTACGTTGGAGCTGCATTCGGATCAAGGCAGAAATTTTGAGTCGAACCTGTTCCAGGAAATGTGCCAGATGCTAAATATCCGAAAGACGAGGACCACAGCTCTACATCCACAGTCCGATGGAATGATGGAGCGGATGAATAAGACGATAAACCGCCACCTGTCCAAGGTAGTCTCTGACCACCAGAAGGATTGGGACCAGTACCTTTATCTTTTTCTGATGGCATATCGTTCCGCAGTTCATGAGTCAACCGGCCAAACCCCTGCAAGACACCGCGGGAGATGACTACGTCAGTAAACTACGACAGCGAATGGACAACATCCATGAACGGGTCCGTTTGAACATTCAGAGTGCCAGCGACAGAATGAAGGAGACTTACGACATCAAGGCTGATGCTGGTGGATATCAGACAGGTGACCTAGTCTGGCTGTTTAACCCTAAACGTCGCCGTGGACTATCACCAAAGCTTCGGAACTCGTGGGAAGGTCCATATAAGATCATGAAAAGGATAAACGACCTCGTCTACCGCATATATAAGCCACCACGAGGAAAACCTACCGTAGTCCACTTCAATAGGTTGTCCCCTTATGCCGGAAACCACGACCAAGTCCGCACCGTCAGACCTCCGGAGGATGAAATGACGTTTCAGAAGTTCATGTCCCTGTACTCAAACGGACAGAGAGTTCAACATGGAGTAACCCGAGAGGAGCCACGAGACCTTTTCAAGGTGCCTGCCAACTACGCGTTAGTTCACTGTGTGGCAGAAGATCTCCAAATGTCCAGAGGCATTGCAGTAGTTTTCTCCAAGAAGTTTGGTCGACTCCAGGAACTGCGAGAACAGAACCCGGAAGTTGGAGGGGTGTTACAGCTGAGGAAAGGCGAGAGAAACATCTACTATCTGGTTACCAAGAAGCGTTCTCGAGATAAGCCGTCTTATGAAGATGTTTGGATGAGCCTCACGAGATTAAGAGACACGATACTAGACCAGAATATTGTGGATCTGGCAATCTCAAAATTAGCCTGTGGGCTTGATGGGCTGGACTGGAGAGTTATAAGAAGCATGTTGGAGACAATATTCAGATCCAGTGGCATCAACATTCTGGTGTGCTGCAACCCTCTTCCTCGACCCAAATTGAAGACTGTGGAGTGCTACTTCCATCGAACGTCCAGGTGCAGATATGGAGAATCTTGCAGATATCTTCACACTCCCAAAATGACTTTTCGGGGCGAAACGTCTTTAAGAAGGGGGTAATGAAACGATTTCGAGACCGGCCCCGAGACCGGCCCTGATCTAATTAATTATGCACCCTCGTTCAACTACGACAGCATATCTGCTGGCCTACGAATCGCCGAGAAGAAGCTGGAATAAAATCGATCGTTTCGATACTGATCGAAGAGCCATCAAGATGAAATGTTCTATACTCCCGAATAATCGACAGCCGTGGATGGAATCTACTTGGGAGTATATAAACTGGATAGCCGAAGGCGACACAGTCAGAATTCAGAGTTAGTAACAGTTCCAGAGTTCGCTGATAGATAGCCACAGTTGAAATAAATTGAAATAGTTATTGAAGTCTATGTTTTAGTGTAATAATTGTTTTAAGTAGTGTTTTAAATAAATTAAAAAAATTAGTTAGTGCAGTTTTACTACATAATATTTCTATATGATTTATATTTCTTGAATTTGTCCATGACTGTCAACTTGGTAACGTTCAAAATTGATTTAAAAAAAAACAACAGAAAACGAAGTGAATCACGGGTATCGACTATCGATCAGCTGTTGATAACAAATGAATCAGTTGATGTGATGTGATCGTTGTAACAACAGTTATTCAGGGTGTATTCAGGGTGTCTCGTTTCAAATGGAATGCACTGTATATAAATGGAATAGATCTTTCTCGAATTCAGCCGACTTTATCGGATATATCCAACACGGAAACTCCAATTTTCGTATGATCCGATTTATTTTCATTTTCCGTAACTCAGAAAAGAGTCATGATTACCCTGTATATTTAAAAAAATGCTCAAAAAACATACTGTTGTACTGATCAAATGTAATACTGTGGTGTAGATGAAAAACCCACTCAAAATCTTGTAATATTACCAGCAATAAAGTTCAGTTAAGAATGGCCTAAAAGTGACATTTTACAACTTCAACACTCTGTATCTCGTAACCTATACATATAATTTTTGTAACTTCTGCTCAGAAGGCCGAGTTCACCAACATATTGAAACTTTGGACAATTTGACCGAAACACTTTTTGCATAAGATGTGTGGGTGGTCCTTTGTTAAGTAGTATACGAGTACTGTTGAAAAATATTAATTTGGTACTTTTATTTGGTACATTATCTGAAGTTATCATGAAAATGTGTTCAGAATTATTAACCATATTCAAAAACGCAGTAATATCAGTCTCAATCTGCTGTTTCGCCCTTTTCCGTTACCCTTCACTGCGAGAGCCATTATTTTAATAGGTAACTCATGGTGTTATTATAGAAAATAATCAATCTGAATCCTTTTTAATTTTTAGTGTAGATTAATTTGATAGCACATTTGATCGTGATTTTCAATTCTGAACATATTTTTCACCGTACAGCTTTTCGATTTCGTCACAAATAAAAAAAACTTCTCTTGTACCAAATTTGAATTTGATGACACTATTCGTGGCTTTTGACTGTATAAACCACCACTATCTAATTGAGAAACTTAAATATTATGGAATTCGAGTAACTGCTTTACACTTTTTCCTATCATATCTCTCCTCGAGTTAACAATCGGAATTTGAAATGGCCACTTATTGGATGAAATGGAAGTGCACTATGGACTACCCCAAGGATTTATCTAGTACCTCTTACCTAATATAGTAATTTGCTTCGCGGATGACACCACAATGTTGCAGTCCAAGTTTGACCAAGGGTTAAACCGCCAAACGTTCAGTATCGATTTTTTTTAGGTGAAAATAAGATATTTTCTTCATATAAGCATATGTCCCAACTTGCTTCGTTTTCGAGATACAGAGTGTCAAAGTTTTCATAAAAAATCAGTTTTTTATTCATCACTCAAAAACCTTTTGGTTGATTCTGATAAAACTCAGCATGTTTATTTGCGGTGATGGAAGACTTATTTTAATGTACCTGGAATTAAAAAAAATATTGAAAAAAATTAACTTTGACACCCTATATCTTGAGAACGAATCAAGTTTTGCCACATGCTTATATGAAGAAAAAATCTTATTTTCACCTAAAAAACCGATACTGAACGTTTGGCGGTTTAACCCTGGGTCACCCTGTATAAAGTTATTGCTGGCAACAATTGAATCGAAGTCGAAGCAGAAAGATGGTTTTCACACAGTAAGTTCTTCAACAAAAGTATAACTAGTATGCACATGTTGAGTTACTAGGCATAATAATTGACGACTCGCTCAGATGGAATTCACACATCGACCAACTCTTTGAAAAATTTTCAACACAGCACTGTATATCGGTATGTCCATTTTTAATTTATCTAAAAAAGTTGTTTACGATGTGTAGGTACTGTAGATGTATACAACCAAAATTCAGCAATAATGAAAAATCCTTTACTCTGACACTGACAGCCTCATATATGAAATAATAATGAATACAAAAATTATATTCAAGTGATTATTCTCATATACAGTGTGTCCCACTTACCATGCTCACCATGGGTATCTTTTTAACGGTGAGAGATACGAGGTCGGTTAAATGGCACCAAAGGTGGAGTTTATCAAGGCCAACTATAATGTGAAAAAATATTTTGATAAAATCTATTCGTTTTTGTTTTATAAGTAAAAAACAGATTTTGATCACTTTCATGTCTCCTCCGTAACTTCTTTATTTATGAAAATATTCAAATAGGAATTTCACATTCTCATGGCAGTTTTTCAAAGAGATTTAGAAAAAAATATGAAATTCATACCACTCTTCTAGAATTTGAGATATCAGCACCAACTTTAATTTTTCAAATGTAGGTCATAGCTCACTATGACTCAGTTACAGATAACTTTTTTTTCTCTTTCAGATGATATGACGCAGTAATAGTTTTGTGTTGATAACAACGGAATTATCGTCTTTAATACAAAAACAAAAAATATTTTGAAGCCGCCATCTTGAATTTAAAAATTTTAACAAAAAAATCATGATCTTCGACCTCAAAAATCCCCTTATACCAATTTTGAATGGAATCGGACCATAATCACAAATCTTGTCCGCCATCTTGGAACAGCCATTTTTTTTATTTCAACAAAAATTCCATAATGTATTGTCACCGGATTTATGAACATCTACCAAATTTCAAGTTAATAGGACGGCCGGAAGTGGGTCAAAATTCACTTGCAAGATTTGATTACAGACAGACATACACGGGACGCGTATTGCCAAACCCCCGTGCAGTACAGAGCACGCCATGTTTTTCATGCTCCACACACATGTTAGACTTTGATACTTTAAGCTTTTCATGATGATACAAACATATTTACGTGAAGTTAGCCACACTTTTCCAGCCACGGTTTCAGACTTGAGGACCGCTGACATTCGGATGTAGCGTGAATTGTACACAGTGTTGCCAGATCAATAACAAATACGTAAATAGTTTTCGCCCAATAATAGTTGGAAGCATTGTGATCTTTCATGAAATTGTAAGTCATCCATGATTTTGATTGGGGATACAGATCAGGAAAATTTGAATGTGATCAAAAATTGAAAAAGTCGAGGTGACAATATTGATGAATGAATTGAAACCGAATTTTCGCCGAAATGAGCTAAGAAAGGAAGAGAATAAATACTTATGTATACATTAATTATGAATCCAAACATATTTTAAGATATTTAAATTCTGGTTCCTAGTACCTTGTTAATTTCTTCACCAGCACAACACAGCATTGCTCTACACATTATTAGATAATGATAACATGGTTATCAATTCGCGTAGTAAGGAAAGTATCGATAAAGAGTTGGGCTGCCGATAAACAAAAATTACTTCAAGGAAGAACAAACACATCCAGAAACCTATGAAGCCGTTTTTATTTTGCTTTGAATGGACGTCAGGATGATATAAAAAAAATAAAATATTTTCTCGGGCTATGAAATATCGATAAAGAGTCGCGCTGTCGGAAAACAAAAGATACCACAAGAAAGAACACATTGTCGAACCTATGAAACCAATAATATTTTTCTTTGAATGGCCGTCAGGGTGATATAAAAAAAATAAAATATTTTCTCGGGCTATGAAATATCGATAAAGAGTCGCCCTGTCGGAAAACAAAAAATACCACAAGAAAGAACATGTCGAGAAACATATGAAACCATTGATATTTTTCTTTGGATGGCCGTCAGGATGATATAAAAAAAATTAAATATTTTCTTGGGCTATGAAATATCGATAAAGACTCGCGCTGTCGGAAAACAAAAAATACCACAAGAAAGAACACGTCGAGAAACATATGAAACCATTGTTATTTTTCTTTGGATGGCCGTCAGGGTGATATAAAAAAAATAAAATATTTTCTCGGGCTATGAAATATCGATAAAGAGTCGCGCTGTCGGAAAACAAAAAATACCACGAAAAAGAACGTATCGAGAAACATATAAAACCATTGTTATTTTTCTTTGGATGGCCGTCAGGATGATATAAAAAAAAATAAAATATTTTCTTGGGCTATAAAATATCGATAAAGACTCGCGCTGTCGGAAAACAAAAAATACCACAAGAAAGAACACGTCGAGAAACATATGAAACCATTGTTATTTTACTTTGGATGGCCGTCAGGGTGATATAAAAAAATAAAATATTTTCTTAGGCTATAAAATATCGATAAAGACTCGCTCTGTCGGAAAACAAAAAATACCACAAGAAAGAACACGTCGAGAAACATATGAAACCATTGATATTTTTCTTTGGATGGCCGTCAGGGTGATATAAAAAAAATAAAATATTTTTTCGGGTAAAATAGCTGTCATGAAAAATACGTATTTTGTCATGAATTATTGGTATGTCCAATACCGCAAACATGAGAATTGAAAAAATAAATCAATAGGAATCGATTTTTTTTTACTCATATCCACAGATTCCGTGAAAATATGCATATGTTGCAGAATTCATTTTTTCGCTTAGAAATGCAGTTTACGAGTTATGCTGTTTTGTAATGCCGAAAGAATTCTATAGGCGCACTTAATAAATTGATTCTTCTGCTATGTCGCGTCGCTATCCCATTTGCTTGTTGGAAGGTATATCGACACTTAATCGGGTTTTGGCTCTTAGACTTTTTTATTGGAACTATTGCTCTCCTGTAGTCTGCATATTCTTTTCAATTACATTATTATAGGTCTATAATACTTTTGAATTCTTTTCCTTTCTAGTTTTCATTTGAGTAGTTATTTTCGAAAACAAGTATTTTTACTGTGACAGGTTAGGAAAATGGCATCACTCAAAAATAAATTTCCTATTGAGAGTTTGGCGACTTTCTTAAACACAAATCTTGATTTGATAGACTGTTCTCTTGACAACCTATCCGTATCTAGTTCTATAATCGAGAAGGCTGCTCTTCATCTCTTCTCTTCTAACAGCAATAAATGTCGTAACGCTGTTATACGGGTACTGAGAAGAATCACTTGCAATGTAAGGACAATGATCAATACTTCTTCTATGACTCCTAAGGAAGAACATATAACTTTTAAAGACTCTCGTAAAATAAGGATTTGCCAAATTATTGAATATCTCAAGCTTACAAATAGTACCACCGATAATTTTGCTCGAGAGACATATCGTTCACCTAAATCAATTTATGGTGAAATTTGTAAATTCATAAACAGAAAGAACAATAATAAAAACAGACAAGTTCTCTACACGTTCTGTTAAAAATATATGAATGATATAAAAGATTATATAGAAATAGAGG
This sequence comes from Chrysolina americana, assembly GCA_958502065.1. NCBI lineage: Eukaryota > Metazoa > Arthropoda > Insecta > Coleoptera > Chrysomelidae > Chrysolina > Chrysolina americana. The sequence continues at coordinate 36,896,931 of OY293416.1, read as the reverse complement.
TGTCTGATGACGTCAAGATGAGCCATGAAAATAATATATTCCATTCTACACCAATTAACTCAAGTGAAATTGAAGATAATTTGAAAAACAGTCCCACATCAGTTTCGAATGTTGACTGTGACAGTATTTTCAATAATAATTTTGTATCTCCTCCTGATAGTGAAGTGGCTGATGAATATTTCAATTGTTCTTCAATGCCTAAAAGGGATCGAGAGTATGAGACTACTCCGATCAAGCATGTCACTCCCGATTCTGAGGAAATTCCAGTGAAAATTTCTTACTTATACGAAGAAAAGGAATCTTGTGTTGAAATATTGCCTGTCGGTTCAACGAATAGAAAAATCCAAAATTTCCGAAGACCGAACTATGATGAGTGTAGTGTCAAAGAAGGTGAATTTTTTTTATCGAAAACTGAATACACAATTATTAGCAAAGATCATCGACTTGTAGATGGAATATATCAATTGATTATAAATAAAAGAATAACACATGCCCACTTTACTTTAAGCATCACCGTTTTCTCAAAAGATCTGATACAATTAAGGTATACGCTTATTGTCAGCACGAATGAAAGGCATTCATTCTCATTGTCAAAGATATATCCAAGCCAGACCAGATATCGCATTGTGTGGACGTATTCAGCTCTTCTTTGGATTTCAATCACGTGAAGGAGATGGGCAAACAACTGAGGGGAATGGAGCGAAAAGTAACGAAAAATAAACTGCTATATTCGAAACCGTTAGATCAACTCCAAAATGATGTTTTGGAGCTGGAAGAGTCTACTGTTTCAATACTGAAAAACAAAGGAAAGGTTCGATCTGATGCAGTATACAGGAAAAAAAAAGCAGAAATTACTGCTAAAAATGATAGACACTCCAACGATATACAGGATCTGATATTGATGCAACGAGACCACCCAGAATATATCAAATCCATTGCAATTCCTCTGCACGTTTATGTTTGGAGTACTGAACAAATCTTCTTGAGCAGTAAAGGTCATACTTTACATCTAGATGCAACTGGTTCTATTATCCGCAAGCCTGATAGTTCGTTCAAACGAGTGTATTATTACGCTGGTGTTATACAACTACTCAGAAATAACCGCGTATGCCCTGTGTTGGAAATTACTTCCTGTGAACATGATGGTGGTTCGATCGGTGCGTGGTTATTGAGATACAAATCTTTTTATTTATCTTCAAACTCGAAAAAATGGCCCGCATTCGAAAGTGTAGTTGTTGATTTTAGTTTTGCCTTTTTAAATGCGATACCCATTGCTTGGAACTCTATGGGACTTAGGGAATATTTAGATCTCACATTCGACGTGATTGCCAGGTCGCAGCCATTTCCTAAAGAAAAAATCAAAATCTGCATTTGTTGCTTCCACATGTTCCGTATAATGTCAGATGATATAAAGGAGCATTATTCAGATAGTACGGTTCGGAGTCATCTGAAAGAAATGTTGGCTGCAGCGTTCAAAATTAATGAATGGAACAAGTTTGGACGATGGTTTCAGAATTTATATGTTATTTTGAATTCGCCAACAAAAACACCCCTTTTTGAAACGTGTTTTGTTTCTCTCTTGAATGTTTGTTGCGGAACTGATGGACTTTCCACAGATGATGTTTATGTTCCAACTGGAAGTGCAACAGGAGTGGGACACCTTTCTAGAGACGAAACACTCTTTAGGAATAGCCCTTTTTATTTATTTTTTCGAGAAATGGCTTTGAAGCAAGACAAACTTATGTTAGAAGAGGATAGAGAAAGCATTTTTAGTAGTAATTTGTATTTCAATCCAAAATTTTCAATGATTATAATGAAAAAGTATTTACCCTACGCATCTTTATGGACTACTTTAATGATGCAGAATAACGATAGGAAGAGTAATGCACCCATCGAAAGGTATTTTGGTATCGTTAAAAACACAATTCTGAAAAAGCAAATGGGGCAAAAATGCAGTCGAGTTTTGAGAAAAATCAGAAAATATGTTCTTTTTGTGTACAAAGAAGAAAAATTACAATTAACGAACAAAACAGGTGTTTGCAACAAACGCAGGAAACCGCAACAGGTTTCTCATGATATGGGTTTAGCTTCACAAGAAATTTGGCAGAAGAAACTAAAAGAAAAAAATAACAATTTCAAGGGTCGAATCCTAAAAGGAATATTAACTGAAAATACATCGTTAAATTGCAACAATGTACGAGATGATGACACCATTCACCCGTGTCTACATTGCGGTGTAGGATTCCTAGACCAAACAGCACTCTGGTATGGATGTGATATTTGTCTGGGATAGGTACATGCATGTTGTGAAAGTGATCCTCCGCTAAACGAAATCGATCCTTATTATTGTAAAATATGTCTGACTATGAAAACTACTCAAAAGAATTGCAATTTCAATGAAGAAACTCTCTCTTCAACCGACATATACACAATAATTTTCCAGTGTTCTCTGTTTTTCGAAAGAGAATACAAAAAAACACTCGATGAGCTGCTTGAAATAGAGAGCAAGACAAGAAATCAATCTAATTGTCCACTATGGTTTGAAGAGAGACAAAAACGAATAACAGCATCGTTTTTTGGGAAAGTTGTCAGAGCAAGCAAAAGATCGGTTCATGAAAAGCTTGCTTCACATATTATCACTCAACCTGAAATATCCACAAAGGCAATGACTCACGGCAAAATCAATGAAACCAATGCTAGATTGTCCTATGAACAAGAACGGAATTTCAAATGTGAAACTTCTGGATTAGTAATTCATGAATACTACCAGTTCATTGCTAGTTCACCTGGTGGGCAGGTCGGGGAAGATGGGATCATAGAAATAAAATGTCCATTCAAGATTAGAAATATGGATCCTAATATTGCTATCGCCAAAGGACTTCTTTCCTATTTTGATAAAGAGAGTGGAAAGCTCAAAACGTCTCATGAATACTACTACCAAATTCAAGGTCTTCTAGAGATAACAAATAGTGAATGGTGCGATTTCGTCGTTTACACCTTCGAAGGAATCAAAATCGAAAGAATAACAAGACACAGAAATATCTGGGAATTGATTCTGAAGAAAGTAAAGGATTTCTTCAATTTCTATATGTTACCATATTTGGCAGGTGTTACCGGACAACCCACTTTTCTGAAATGAAAAAGTGAAAAATGCCCTGAAGTTTTGAGCAACGGACTAATTGCAGACCAAACCTACTACAGAAATATCGGTAGAAATTATGTTGTAGGACATTTCAAAAATCTTCCTACTGTCATAAATGAAATCACCAGCGAGGACTTCCATATACTGTCGACTAGAGAGTGGCTAACTAATTTTATAATAGATATTTTTCTAAACATTTTAAACAAAGATGCTCCAGAATATCAAGTTGTACCGTGTTTATTTGCCACCAGAATATTTTTGTTCTCTGCAGGTGAAAGTCACGAGGATATTATGAATTTCCTAATAAATGGTGACAAATTGATTCTTCCAATTCTCCAAAATTACTCAGATATAACTCCCCGACCAAGTCTTCATCACTTTTGTCTCAGTGTTATAAACCTTCCGGAAAAATAATTTGTGTTTCTCAACCCGGTGGGTAGTTCTTTAATTAACAGAAACGAATTCATACATGTTTAAATTTTTGGAGTATTTGAACTATTATAACGAATTGAACAACAACAACACGATAGAACTTGATGGATGGAGCTGTAAATTATTACAACATGACAAACAAACACATTGTTTCAGTTGTGGTCCATATATTCTTTACTCCTTCGAGAATATAGTTAAAGGACAATCGATGACAAATGACGTAGACATACTTGAGTATAGAAATCTCATTAAAAATAAAATGATTCGGGCATCTGACAAGATGAATGACGTATGCATATTTTGCGGAAGATCGATCAAACATATTGATGATTTGATTCAAAAATGTAAAAATTGTTCGAGAATACATCATAAGAGGTGTAGAAATTTAGAAAAACAACATCTAAACGAGAAAGATGAAATTATGTGCGATCTATGTTCGATATACTAACACAATAAACTCATAGCATTAGTGGTTCATTGATATACCATTGAAAAATTCAAAGCAATGCTACTCTCGTTATTGAAGTACAACAATATTTCCTTCCTCCGAAGGATTTGAAAAGGAGTAACATAGTTTTTCATTCGATTATTTTTGATGGGATTTGACATACTCTTTCATGTGGTTTATCTTGTTGAGTAAAGAGCAAAGAATTTCATAGACCATGAAAATAATAACATTTTAACCGTGACGGTCATCCACAGAGAACTGACAATAGTTTCATAGGTTCCCATACGTTCCTCAATGTGTTTGTTTTTTCTAGTGGCTTTTTTTGTTTCCCAGCAGCGCGACTCTCTCGATATTTGCTGGCCCAAGAAAATATTAAATTTTTTTGTATCACCCTGACAGCCATCCAATGAAAATTAACAATGGTTTCATAGGTTTGACAATTTTCTTTTTTTCTTGTGGTATTTTTTGTTTTCCGACAGCGCGACTCTATCGATATTTCATAGTCCGTGAAAATATTAAATTTTTTATGTATCACCCTAACGGCTATCCAAAGAAAAATAACAATGGTTTCATATGTTTCTCGACGTGTTCTTTCTTGTGGTATTTTTTGTTTTCCGACAGCGCAACTCTTTATCGATATTTCATAGCCCGAGAAAAAATTTAATTTTTTTTAAATCACCCTGACGGCCATCCAAAGAAAAATAACAACGGTTTCATATGTTTCTCGATACGTTCTTTTTTGTGGTATTTTTTGTTTTCCGACAGCGCAACTCTTTATCGATATTTCATAGCCCGAGAAAAACTTTAATTTTTTTTAAATCACCCTGACGGCCATCCAAAGAAAAATAACAACGGTTTCATATGTTTCTCGATACGTTCTTTTTTGCGGTATTTTTTGTTTTCCGACAGCGCGACTCTTTATCGATATTTCATAGCCCAAGAAAATATTTTATTTTTTTTATATCACCCTGACGGCCATCCAAAGAAAAATAACAATAGTTTCATATGTTTCTCGACGTGTTCTTTCTTGTGGTATTTTTTGTTTTCCGACAGCGCGACTCCTTATCGATATTTCATAGCCCGAGAAAATATTTTATTTTTTTTATGTCACCCTGACGGCCATCCAAAGAAAAATAACAATGGTTTCATATGTTTCTCGACGTGTTCTTTCTTGTGGTATTTTTTGTTTTCCGACAGCGCGACTCTTTATCGATATTTCATAGCCCGAGAAAATATTTTATTTTTTTTATATCACCCTGACGGCAATCCAAAAAAAATAACAACAGTTTCATATGTTCCTCGATACGTTCTTTCTTGTGGTATTTTTTGTTTTCCGACAGCGCGACTCTTTATCGATATTTCATAGCCCAAGAAAATATTTTATTTTTTTTATATCACCCTGACGGCCATCCAAAGAAAAATAACAATGGTTTCATATGTTTCTCGACGTGTTCTTTCTTGTGATATTCTTTGATTTCCGACAGCGCGACTCCTTATCGATATTTCATAGCCCGAGAAAATATTTTATTTTTTTTATATCACCCTGACGGCCATCCAAAGAAAAATAACAATGGTTTTATATGTTTCACGACATGTTCTTTCTTGTGTTATTTTTTGTTTTCCGACAGCGCGACTCTATCGATATTTCATAGTCCGTGAAAATATTTAATTTTTTATGTATCACCCTAACGGCCATCCAAAGAAAAATAACAATGGTTTCATATGTTTCTCGACGTGTTCTTTCTTGTAGTATTTTTTGTTTTCCGACAGCGCAAGTCTTTATCGATATTTTATAGCCCAAGAAAATATTTTATTTTTTTTATATCACCCTGACTGCCTTCCAAAGAAAAATATCAATGGTTTCATATGTTTCTCGACGTGTTCTTTTTTGTGGTATTTTTTGTTTTCTGACAGCGCAACTCTTTATCGATATTTCATAGCCCAAGAAAATATTTAATTTTTTTTATATCATCCTGACGGCCATTCAAAGAAAATTAACAATGGTTTTATGTTTCTTGATACGTTCTTTTTTGTGGTATTTTTTGTTTTCCGACAGCGCGACTCTTTATCGATATTTCATAGCCCAAGAAAATATTTAATTTTTTTTATATCACCCTGACGGCCATCCAAAGAAAAATAACAATGGTTTCATATGTTTCTCGACGTGTTCTCTCTAGTGGTATTTTTTGTTTTCCGACAGCGCGACTCCTTATCGATATTTCATAGCCCGAGAAAATATTTTATTTTTTTTATGTCACCCTGACGGCCATCCAAAGAAAAATAACAATGGTTTCATATGTTTCTGGACGTGTTCTCTCTAGTGGTATTTTTTGTTTTCCGACAGCGCGACTCTTTATCGATATTTCATAGCCCAAGAAAATATTTTATTTTTTTTATATCACCCTGACGGCCATCCAAAGAAAAATAACAATGGTTTCATATGTTTCTCGACGTGTTCTTTCTTGTGGTATTTTTTGATTTCCGACAGCGCGACTCCTTATCGATATTTAATAGCCCGAGAAAATATTTTATTTTTTTTATATCACCCTGACGGCCATCCAAAGAAAAATAACAATGGTTTCATATGTTTCTCGACGTGTTCTTTCTTGTGGTATTTTTTGTTTTCCGACAGCGCGACTCCTTATCGATATTTCATAGCCCGAGAAAATATTTTATTTTTTTTATATCACCCTGACGGCCATTCAAAGAAAAATAACAATGGTTTTATGTTTCACGACATGTTCTTTCTTGTGGTATTTTTTGTTTTCCGACAGCGCGACTCTATCGATATTTCATAGTCCGTGAAAATATTTAATTTTTTATGTATCACCCTAACGGCCATCCAAAGAAAAATAACAATGGTTTCATATGTTTCTCGACGTGTTCTTTCTTGTAGTATTTTTTGTTTTCCGACAGCGCAAGTCTTTATCGATATTTTATAGCCCAAGAAAATATTTTATTTTTTTTATATCACCCTGACTGCCATCCAAAGAAAAATATCAATGGTTTCATATGTTTCTCGACGTGTTCTTTTTTGTGGTATTTTTTGTTTTCTGACAGCGCAACTCTTTATCGATATTTCATAGCCCAAGAAAATATTTAATTTTTTTTATATCATCCTGACGGCCATTCAAAGAAAATTAACAATGGTTTTATGTTTCTTGATACGTTCTTTTTTGTGGTATTTTTTGTTTTCCGACAGCGCGACTCTTCATCGATATTTCATAGTCCGAGAAAATATTTTATTTTTTTTATATCACCCTGACGGTCATCCAAAGAAAAATATCAATGGTTTCATATGTTTCTCGACGTGTTCTTTCTTGTGGTATTTTTTGTTTTCCGACAGCGCGAGTCTTTATCGATATTTTATAGCCCAAGAAAATATTTTATTTTTTTTATTTCACCCTGACGGCCATCCAAAGAAGAATAACAATGGTTTCATATGTTTCTCGACGTGTTCTTTCTTGTGGTATTTTTTGTTTTCCGACAGCGCGACTCTATCGATATTTCATAGTCCGTGAAAATATTAAATTTTTTATGTATCACCCTAACGGCCATCCAAAGAAAAATAACAATGGTTTCATATGTTTCTCGACGTGTTCTCTCTCGTGGTATTTTTTGTTTTCCGACAGCGCGACTCCTTATCGATATTTCATAGCCCGAGAAAATATTTAATTTTTTTTATATCACCCTGACGGCCATCCAAAGAAAAATAACAATGGTTTTATATGTGTCTCGACATGTTCTTTCTTGTGGTATTTTTTGTTTTCCGACAGCGCGACTCTTTATCGATATTTCATAGCCCGAGAAAATATTTTATTTTTTTATATCATCCTGACGTCCATTCAAAGCAAAATAAAAACGGCTTCATAGGTTTCTGGATGTGTTTGTTCTTCCTTGAAGTAATTTTTGTTTATCGGCAGCCCAACTCTTTATCGATACTTTCCTTACTACGCGAATTGATAACCATGTTATCATTATCTAATAATGTGTAGAGCAATGCTGTGTTGTGCTGGTGAAGAAATTAACAAGGTACTAGGAACCAGAATTTAAATATCTTAAAATATGTTTGGATTCATAATTAATGTATACATAAGTATTTATTCTCTTCCTTTCTTAGCTCATTTCGGCGAAAATTCGGTTTCAATTCATTCATCAATATTGTCACCTCGACTTTTTCAATTTTTGATCACATTCAAATTTTCCTGATCTGTATCCCCAATCAAAATCATGGATGACTTACAATTTCATGAAAGATCACAAAACTATTTACGTATTTGTTATTGATCTGGCAACACTGTTTGCAATTCACGCTACATCCGAATGTCAGCGGTCCTCAAGTCTGAAACCGTGGCTGGAAAAGTGTGGCTAACTTCACGTAAATTACAAACATTTCAAAATTTCTCTTCAATCTAATGAATTTTCTCAAATTCATTCGAGGTAAATCAGCATACTTTTCATTAAACTCTCTGCATGTTCTAATGATATCCTTGTTACATTGACCATAAATGATGAATAAATCCGTAAAATCCACATTCGAGTAATTATTTTCTGCCATAGTACTTTCACATCCATGCAACTTGAATACAGGATGACAATGAAGGAATAACATGTTAGTTCTCTGTCTACTCACTATCCAATATTTATTTTATTGAAGACGAATTCATAACATAAGTAATCATAACTAACAAACTGTACGAGATAGGTATAGGGAAAGTATACTCAATTAAATTGAAAAATGTTACAGCTTTTTAAATACGGAATAATATACAATGTGTTTCATTTAAAAAAACGGAGTTTTAGTCATTTTCATGAGTCCCCGGAAGGACTCACTTCTGAGCCTCCCTGTATGCTGAAACTGAGATCCAGTTCATCGACAGAATACTTAATGGTACTTATTTTGTAAATTTGCATTGGGAAAAAATTGGTATTTTTCAATGGTCAGGTTTTGCACAAATATTGGACAAAATTATTTTTATCTCGGAAATCGTCACAGATAGGTATAGGGAATTATGTGGGAAAGTTGTGAGGAATCGTATAAGGATTCCAAAAATGATATAATATACGAGGTGTTCCATTTGAAATACCTAACAAAGTAGCTACCACTTTCTGATACAAGCGGCAACACTGTATTGATGAAAATATTTTAGACGGATAGAGCAAGTTTGATTATCCACGCCCACAAATTTTCGAAATGATCTGTCTTTCTGTTCTCCAGATACTTCTAATGTTCCATCCACTGTGAAACACCCGGTGTAATAAAACAGAAAGCAGGACAAAATTTATTTCCTTCAAATTCTGCAAAACTCAAATAAAACAAGCGTTTACACAAATACATTATGTATAGGTATAGACCTTTTCATTCAAGAAACGATTAGCTTTTGTTCTGTATATTGCGGAAACAACGACATGGAAGGAGGTATTCTAAATTTATTAGGGTACAAATAATTTAAAGCTAAATTCTTGAAGATCTAAGAAACTCAGATCCCACTCCGAATTTTGCTAAAATTCAAAATTTTTATAAAAATATTTGGAGTGGGAATTTTTATTTTCAATGTTCGATTCAATCTACCCTAATTCTAAAAATGAGATAATACCTACTCGGATATCTCGAAATTTGAGCTCTATATATATCGGCATATCAGATTGATTATAAGTTTTTTACATCAATGATTAGGGATTCAAAATAGCATATGAAAGCTTGAAGTTTTAATGTGCTCCTTACTCATTTCAATGTTAAAAAGATGTTTGATTAAATTTAAATGAAACTCTCGTCTACGGCAGAAAATGACTGAAATAAGGCTACTATTCACAGTCGCGATTTCCAAAAATATTCAAAATCAACCTATAGTATTATTTACGGATAACTGGATTGCGTAATATCGTGACTGAACAGTAGCCTTAAACTCGAGGAGTTTCAAATCGTTCGGCGTTCCGCCGTACGTTGAGGTTAGGTTTTTATTCATAAAAGAAAAAATACAAACCAAAGCGTCTGTATATTTAATAATACAATCAAACTGTAAATGTCAGGATCTCTACAGATCTAGCTGTTGATTTTATTTTATGATTACTGCAAAGAACTATCCTATTTTTTATGTTATAAAAACAAAAACTAATTGTATTTCTAATCGGTTCACAATGAAATAATGCTCAGCAAGTTAAATATCTAGGGCATCTTGGTGTCCCTTAACCTGAAGTAGCCAGTTTGATTCTTTGAATGATAAGTTGTGATCTACCTATTTCCTCATAATTCAGCACTAAGAATAATAATTATCCATTGGAAAATAATGGTAATAAAAAAAATTGTATAGTGTATTCCAAGTAGTTATTCGATGTCTACACCAAAAACATTAGTGCCATGTCCTCCTTTTTTATGACTTGAACTTGGCTCTTCAAGTTGACTGTCATTCGATATCTGAAGAAACTTGGAGTGTAGTTAGTACTTTGAGGAGTAACACCTATAACAAAAGCCCAAATAAAGTAGCGAATATAGCATATACCTGCAGATGATATATCAATGAGCTAGCGATATATTGTGAAGGTCAAGCCATCCTTCGGAAGGGACGTTAATCTGGAGTCAATGGATATTGGGTTTGTTAGACATCTAAGTGTACACAGTGGCTTCGGTGATAAACCTTGGTAGTAGAAATACGCTGAAGTTGAATAAAGCACAAAGGGAGAAATCTTACATGTTTTCGCTGAAAACAGATGATTGAACTTCCTGTTACAACTGCTGCATAAATCCACCATTTTTAGGAAATCACATAGAAACAGAGCTAAATGTATCAGCAGATTTTTTGAATGTGTTGAATCTCCTCATAGATCTTTTAGATGATAATTTAATTGATGACTTAACTATTGCTTCTCTAGAAGAAACAATAAAATAGACTGAGCCAATGGCTCAATGGTTCTAGACATATGTTTTGTGTTTCATTGCATTTTATTGAAATTACAATCAAAACATCAGAAAATATACATCATATAAGTTCTTTCAAAAGACACTTAACAAAAAATAACTTATGCACAAGTATACTAAATAAACAGTAACATGATTTACATTGAAGTAATAAAATAAAACCGTGGTAATCAAAACAAGATTTAGATTTATCAACAGTAATGTAATTTGTTTGGAATTTTATTATTACTCCAAACACATTTCATCCTTGGAATACATACTGTAACGATTTCGAGACCGGCCCCGAGACCGGCCCTGATCTTATTAATTATGCACCCTCGTTCAACTACAACTGCATATCTGCTGGCGTACGCATCGCCGAGAACAAGCTGGAATAATCGATTGTTCGATACTATTCGAAGAGCCATCTAGATGAAATGTTCTATACTCCTGAATATTCGAGAGCCGTGAATGGAAACTGCTTGGGAGTATATAAGCGGGACAGGCAGAATGGAGAGTTAGTTACAGTTCCAGAGTTCGCTGATAGATAGCCACAGTAGAAATAAATTGAAATAGTAAACGTTTAGTGAATAATTGTTGTAAATAGTGTTTCAAATAAATTAGGAAAATTAGTTAGTGCAGTTTTACTACATTTGGTATCAGAAGTGGGATGTTTAAAATAAATAAGTGTTCGTCGCGTTGAAAAACTGATAGACATTTATCGCGCCTAACATTTAGTGACCCGTTGAACATTTGAGTGCAAAGTGGACAGTTTTTCGCGTCGCGGGACAATAAACTGAAAACTGTGTGTGAAATAAATAATAGACTGATATTTCGGCAAAGACAATAAGAGACAAAATGTTTCCGAGAAGAGTTCACCTAGTTGACCTTAAAGTTAGTGAATAAAAGCAAGAGTTAGAGGAGCGTGAGTTAGAAACAACTGGAAAGAAGGCCGTACTCCAGAAATGACTTGCAGATGGACTGATTGAAGAAGGAGAAGACCCCGAAACGTTCTTATTCGAAGTTTCTGGAATTGATTTGAGTTCCATAATGAATAAACTCGACGAGACAACGAAATCCTTGGAAGATAAATTTCTGGAAAATTCGAACAGTTTGAAGGAGGAACTTCAACAAAATTCGGTGAGTCTTGAAGATAAATTTCTACAAAATTCAAAGAGTCTGGAGGAAAAGCTTCTAGAAAACGCGGTCAGCCTGAAAGAAGAACTTCTAGAAAATTCGAAATGTCTAAAAGAGGAACTTCAAGAAAATGTGAAGAGCCTGGAAGAAACACTTCACGAAAATTCGAAAAATCTAGAAGAAAAGCTTCACGAAAATTCGAAAAATCTAGGAGAAAAGCTTCACGAAAATTCGAAAAATCTAGAAGAAAAGCTTGAAGAAAATTCGAAAAACTTAGAAGTGAAGCTTCTAGAAAACTCGGAGAATTTGAGAGAAGAGCTTCTAGAAAATTCGAGAAGCTTGAAAGAAGAAGTTTGCAGTGTGGCGAATCGGTTGGAAGAAAGAATGGGAACTGTCGAGACAGAAATGGAAAAATTGAAAGAAACAATAAGTGACCAAGTCAAAGACGACATGGTGGAAGAAATCAAAACAATCAAGGAAACGCTCCACGATGAAATAAAAGACGGAATCGAGACAGAAATCGGCAGAATAATAGAAACATTCAGTGAATTGGAAAAGCGAATGGATTTCGTGCACATTCCAGAAATTTCCAACAGAAATTCAATGCCGGATCTGAGTACTAACTTGGAGGAAGTTCAAAAAGATTTCAAGGTCAGTTCGGAACCAGGAAAGCTCTCATTGAAACCGCCTCAGTTCGACGGAAATACTCCATAGTCAAACTACCACCGACAATTCGAAGCTGCTGCCAAAGCACATGGATGGAATGCTGGGGAAAAAGCTTTAGCATTGACACTGGCATTGCGTGGCGAAGCTACAACTATTTTACAAACGCTCACCGCCCAACAACAGGAAGACTATGAACAGCTGGTAAAACACTTGGAACTTCGCTATGGCCAAGCCCACCTTGAACACGTATATCACTCACAGCTGAAAAACCGATGCCAGAAATCAAGCGAGTCGTTGCAAGAATTTGAAGCAGATATTGCACGCTTGGTTCGTCTTGCGTACCCAGCTACACCGGAAAATGTAATGGAGCGACTAGCGGTCCAAGCATTTTTGGATGGACTTCGTGACCAGGAAACCCGGCAAGCCCCAACACTAGCTCGCCCCGCACATCTTGTGGATGCATTGGCACGCGCTCTGGAATTCGAAGCAGCAAAGCAATCCTGCAAAAGCCAGAGTAGAATCCGGATGATCGAGGAAGACCCACAGCCACAGGAGCCCGCTAATATCGAGGCTGTGATGCGAAAAGTGCTGAAGGAAGTTGTGCCTGAGAGAAGACTGATACGATGCCGAAATTGTAGAGAACTTGTGCACGTGCGTAGCAAATGTCCGACATTGAAAAAATCGATATCAACGATGAAGGTCAAGAAGGTGCAATCGTCAGCCCGTACCCAACAAGCCCCAGTTAACAATGCATATGTCGCTGTACTTCAGAGACAAGGAGTCTTCGTAGACGGTCTCATTAACAACGAGCCTCGCACCATGCTCCTTGATACGGGTGCGACTAGGACAATCCTTGGACCTACATTTGCCAAAACACCGGCAAGAATCGAATCGTCGGATTGGAAGCTACGCACAGCAACAGGAGAGCCGGCAACTGTGTATGGTGAACTTCCAATTGAACTGACTTTAGGCAGCACTACAGTGAAACACCGGGCTCTAGTAGCGGATATCGAGGACGAGGTAATAATCGGAATGGACATCATGAATTCCAGAGGATTCGAGCTGAATTTAAAAGACGGCGTCCTTCGTGTGAACGGAGAAGAGCTGGTACTTCATGGGAGAAATGAAGAAATGGTTCGAGTTCTGCTGGCTGAAGACGTAAGCGTACCGGAGAGGGCTGAAACCATTTTGGAGGCTCGCCTGGATGGAGGTGCGAGCAGTGGAAATGTGGTGATGTTGGAGCCCAAGCTCCATGATGAGAAAATTGGACGAGGAATCGCACTAGGGAAGACCTTGTTGCGAGTTGATACATTTGTGCCGGTAAGGGTAATGAATGTCAATTATTACCCTGTGACTTTGAAGAAAGGAACAATTCTGGGGCACTGGTCGTCAATTTCCTCTGTGATAAGGAGTGTACGCGGCACTGTTAGTCAAGCCAGTAACATGCCAGCAGAATTGGAGAAGTTGGTTGCTATCTCGTCCAAGGACATGGGGCCAGCACAGAAGCCTAAACTGAGAGAACTAGTCAGGAAGTATCAGGACATCTTCGATACCGGAGTAGGCAGAGGCGGTAGAACAAAGGTGGTTCAGCACAAGATAGATACTGGAAATGCCCGACCAATCAGACAATCAGCCAGAAGACTTCCTCTAGCCAAAAAGGAGGAGGCTGACAAAATAGTCTGCGACATGGAGAAAGACGGAGTCATCGAGCCATCCGACAGTCCCTGGTCCTCTCCAGTCGTGTTGGTGAAGAAGAAAGATGGATCAACACGGTTTTGCGTAGACTACCGTCAACTAAACAACGTGACGAAAAAGGACAGCTACCCTTTCCCAAGGATAGACGACACGCTAGACACGCTGGCTGGATCTACGATTTTCTCGACCTTAGATTTGAAGAGCGGATACTGGCAGGTAGAACTGGCTCAGGAAGATCGAGAAAAGACAGCTTTTACCATCGGCTCCGGATTATGGCAGTTTACAGTTATGCCATTCGGCCTCTGCAATGCTCCAGCCACATTCGAAAGATTGATGGAGACGGTTTTGAAAGGACTATCATGGAAGACGTGTCTGGTGTATCTCGACGACATTATTGTGGTTGGCAGATCGTTCGAGGACCATGTAAAAAACTTGGAAGAGGTATTTCAGCGACTGAGAAGCTCCGGACTGAAACTGAGCCCTAAGAAATGTCATCTGTTTCAAAAAGAAGTACGTTATCTCGGCCACGTTGTCTCTGGGAAAGGAGTGGCAGTAGATGAGCAGAAGATCAAAGCTGTTAAGGAATGGCCCGTTCCGAAAGACATTCACCAGCTTCGAAGTTTTCTTGGCTTGTGCACTTACTATCGCCGATACGTGCTGGGATTTGCTAACATCGCAAAACCACTGACCAGGCTCACGGAAGGACAAACAAAGTTCCAGTGGTCAGATGAATGCCAAGATTCCTTCAGGAAGTTGAAAGGAGCTTTGATCAACGCACCAATCCTGAGCTACCCCCTTCCAGACGGGAAATTCATTTTGGACACGGACGCCAGTAACGTGGGACTTGGAGCTGTCCTGTCTCGTATCCAAGAAGGACAAGAGAAGGTCATCGGTTACTTCAGCAAGACCCTCAGTAAACCGGAGCGAAATTACTGTGTCACCAGGCGGGAACTGTTGGCTGTTGTCAAGGGAGTTGAGCACTTCTACAAGTACGTGTATGGACGGAGATTCCTACTGAGAACTGACCATGCAGCTCTCAAATGGCTCCTACAGTTCAAGAATCCCGAGGGTCAAGTGGCACGCTGGATTGAGAGGCTCCAGGAATTCGACTTTGAGATCGAACATCGGGCGGGGACCAGCCATAAGAATGCGGATGCCCTATCGCGAAGACCATGTCCAGACGACTGTTCGCACTGCCGACGAACAGAGGAAAAGGAGTCGACACTCTGCAGAACCACGGCGATCGATGATAACTGGAATGACCACAAGATCCAGAAAGACCAAGAGAAAGATCCAGATCTTGGTTTAGTCATCGGCTGGAAGAAGAGTGAGCGAAGACCGTCGTGGCAGGAAATAGCCAGTTGTTCTCCAGTCGTTAAAACTTACTGGGCCCAATGGAACTCTTTCACCTTAGACAATGGAGTCTTGAAGCGTGTGTTGGAGTCGGAGGATGACGGGGAAGAAAGACGTCAGGTAGTAGTTCCCAGGAGCAGAAGACAGGAAGTGCTCCGAGAAATCCATGATGGGGTCACCGGAGGACATCTGGGAGTGACGAAGACCCTCCAGA
Source organism: Chrysolina americana (assembly GCA_958502065.1). Lineage (NCBI taxonomy): Eukaryota > Metazoa > Arthropoda > Insecta > Coleoptera > Chrysomelidae > Chrysolina > Chrysolina americana. The sequence continues at coordinate 36,880,949 of OY293416.1, read as the reverse complement.
AAGTTAGGCAACGGTTCTACTGGGATAATTGTCAAGCTGACGTCAAGGACTGGTGCAGAAAATGTGCTGTATGCGCTGCCAGTAATGGGCCTCGAACAAGACCTTAGGCCCCGATGCGCCAGTACAATGTGGGCAGCCCATTCGAAAGGATCGCCATTGACATCGCTGGCCCGTTCCCACAATCTGAACACGGGAACAAGTACATCCTTGTGGCGATGGATTACTTCAGCAAGTGGCCGAAGCCTATGCCCTGCCCAACCAAGAAGCCATCACCGTTGCCGACATCTTGGTGAAGGAGTGGATTTGTCGATTCGGTGTCCCGTTAGAACTGCATTCGGATCAAGGCAGGAATTTCGAGTCAAACCTGTTCCAGGAGATGTGTCAGATGCTGAACATCCGGAAAACGAGGACCACAGCTCTACATCCGCAGTCCGATGGAATGGTGGAGCGGATGAATAAGACGATAAATCGCCACTTGTCCAAGGTAGTCTCTGACCACCAGAAGGATTGGGACCAGTACCTCCATCTGTTCCTGATGGCGTATCGTTCCGCAGTTCATGAGTCAACCGGCCAAACTCCTGCAAGTGTTATTATGGGCCGAGAGCTGCGACTTCCATGTGACCTGAAGTTTGGGACGCCACCAGGACAAGACACTGCGGGAGATGACTACGTCAGCAAACTGCGACAGAGAATGGACGACATCCATGAACGGGTCCGTTTGAACATCCAGAGTGCCAGCGACATTTTTTCATTTTACTCTTTTATCCTTTGGCTTGGTAACTTAAATTTAAACCAGGCCGTAATTTCTTACTTATTATTCTTTTGCCTCTTTTCTTTTTTCTTTTTCTATTTTAACATTTTTTTGTTTGTTAGTAAGTTTTGGGTGTTGGATATTATGCTTTACATTATTTATTTATTTATAGAGTTTTTCATTCTCTTTACAATTTTATCCCAACACTTTTGTTAGTACCTATTCTACCTTGATACATGCTTACACTATTACTATTACATGCAACATATGATTAGCCGGCATTCAACGTGCAATACCTGCCGTTGTCAATTCCTATTCTACTTCTACAACTACATCTAGTCTGCCATGCACATGCACTCATGCTCAACATTCACTCATGCTCAAACATGCGCACACATGCTTATATCATGCTATCTACCTTTACTTGGTAGACAGTAACCACCAAGTTCGGCGGTCCGGTGAGCTTTGGCCCTTTCCTGGACGTTTCCGTTCCTTAGGGTAGATTTTTTCTTCTTCTTCTTTCTTCTTTTCTTGTTTAGTTGTTTCGTCCTCTTGCATTATTGTATAATTGTTGTTGTTTCTTCGATATGTCTTGTGTTAGCTTAATCAGTGTTTCATATTTATGTACGTCTGTTATGATTTCCCTTATTGTCAGTCCCTCTAAGCGCCTTCTTAGTCCTTCTGTGTCCTCGTAGTTTCTGCATCTCAGGACTACGTGCTCTGGCGTGCCGACTTCTCCGCATTCGCATTGGTTGTTATCACGCAGGCCAAATCTCTCCAAGTACGTTGGGTACGGCCCATGTCCAGTTAAGAAATGCACCATTCCCGGACTTGGATCGAAATGCTCTGGTATGTCTTTGATTGCTGGTAGTATGTCATACATCCTTCTCTCTTTGTTTGATGTGTCCCACATCTCTTGCCACTGCCTGTCGATTTCAGTTTTTACTTCTTTCTTCGTATTGACTCTTCTTCCCAATACTGCTTTTGCTTTTTCATAGTCGTCACGCCGTATCCAGTACATAGCTGCGCGTTTCTTTATCTCCAGCAGTAAGACCCTCACTAATGTTGTGAGTGCCAGTGTTGCAGTTGTGCTGAAGGCTCCTGTCATCCTGACAAGGAACCCCCTTTGCACTCTATCTACCTTCTCTCTGTTTTTGATATTTTGCAGTCTATGTACCCAGATACTCGCCCCGTAGCCTGTAATTGCTGCTAGTACTACGCCAAGGTAGCCTCTCACTCTTCTGAAAGGTAGTCTTACTTCTCTTTGCACCAAATTGGTTATCGTGTGCATTGACTTGTTTGCCCTCTCGCACACATCAGTTATGTGGTATGCAAATAGCCTAGATTCATCCATTATGATTCCTAAATATCTGACAGTCTGTGATCTTCGGATCAACCTCCCGTCGATCCTCAATTGTGGATCTCTATTTAGTTGTCCTCTGACCACATTGTACGTTGTTTTTTCTATTGATATTTTCAGCTTTACTTTGCCACACCAATTGCTCACCACACATAGAACTTCATTTGCTTTTTGTTCTAGGTCTCTTCTATTGTTTGCGTCAATAACTAGTAGTATGTCGTCCGCATATGCGACCGTTCCCTTTACGTTTTCAGATGTTGTTAGTTGCTCCAGGAGATCTTCTAGTATTATGTCCCAGAAGATCGAACCGCAGACAGACCCCTGTGGACAGCCCTTAGTCAGACTCTTTGTTAATTTACCTGTTGGACAGCTCAGATTGGCATATCTGTCTTGACAGTAGTTTTTGAAGCTTTCGTAGAGTTTTCCTGGGCACTGCAGTATTCTTAATCTTTCGAATAGTGCAGGCCACCAGAGATTGTCAAATGCTCCCGATATGTCTATATATATTGCTATTGTGTATTTTGATTCGCTGCTCTGTATTATTTCCATGGCTCTGTTTATAGCGTCCTCTGTGGATCTTCCGGCTCTATAGCCATACTGATCAGGATGTATTCCTATTCTTTCTCTGTGTTCTTGTAACTTTTTGCACAGGAGTTTTTCCTGGAGCTTGCCCATAGTATTTAACAGACATATTGGTCTGTACGATTTTGCTTGCGATGGATCCTTGTCTTCCCCTTTATTGATTATTACGACTTCTGCTTGTTTAAAGTTTCTCGGCACTTTGCCTTGCGCAAGACAATTATTGTACAATGTTGTTAGCGTGGTATGAGATTTTCCTTTAGTGCAAGTAATACCTCTATTGGTATGTTATCTGGCCCTGCTGCCTTTTTCTTTTTCATCTTATGAAGACAGTCTAAGACTTCTTCTTCTGTGAATGCGCCCAAGATTGTCTCTGGTGGCTCCTGGTACTCTTGTACCATTGCCCTTCTTATCTGTTTTTGCTCGTTTATTTCACCCTCTTGTTCATCCGAGGGCAGTAGTGTTCTCATTAATAGTTTCGCTGATTCTTCCCATGTCTCGGTCATCGACCCGTCTTCCTTTCTCAAGGAGGAGAGCATGGTGGGACATCTGACTTTTTTCGTTACAATCTTGTACGGCATTCCCCATATGTCCATTTCTAAGTGCCTTTGGACAAATCTCTCCCAGCTTTTTTCTTTTATGTTCTTTATGCTTTCTATGTAGTCATTTCTTAGGTTTCTATATATTTCCAATAATCTTCGTCTTTCATCATGTATGCCGCTTCTTTGATATCTTTTCCTTGCATACCTTACTCGAGCTCTTTTCGTTGTTAACTCGTTACTCCAAGCGTCATTTCTCGGGTATCTTGCCGGATACAACCGTGAGATCGCAAGGTCCATCACTCTTCTTAGTTCAGTGGTTATGCTCTTGGCATGTTCATTTACATCACCCTCCTCTCCTTCCGGTCTCGGTGTCCTGAATTCAGTTTTTAGGGTTTCCCAGTTTGCTCTGGTCAGGTTATACTTTTTTGTCATTGGCATCGCATTTCCCATCTCTCCCTTTCGAATGCCGAAGCTTATCAAGCTGTGGTCACTCATCGTGAGATTTTCCTCCACCTTCCATTCCATCACCAGGCTCGACGCTTTCACATTCGATAGTGTAATATCGATGTAACTTGACGCGCCTGCTCTGTTCTGAAAGGTGGGTGGATTACCCGGCCTGTTGTGCACTTCCAACTGCATTTCGTTTATTAGGTCTTCTAATATTTCGCCTTTGTTGTCTGTTATGGTTGAGTGCCACAACACTGACTTCGCATTGGCATCCGCTGTTATTATAACTGGAGTGTCTCTATATTTAATCAATATTTGTCGCATTTTCCTGACATATATGTCAATTCCTTGATTGAATTGACAGTAAATGTTCACCAAGACAAAGTTTCCTATGTTGGTCTGCAATTCCGCACAGACGCAGTGCTCGTCGCTGAACTGTGTTAGGGAAAACAGCCTATAGTTCTTGTTGAAGAGTATAGTAGCAACCATGGGGTTCTGTCCCGATATCTGTATTTGTGCCGTTATCGGCATGTTCATCAATTTGCTATTCTTTGTGTATGGCTCCTGTATGCATATTAGATCTAGCTTCTTCTCCTCCGCGACCTTCTTTATCTCATGACCAACTGCCGCACTGCGCATGCAGTTGATCTGCCCTACTCGGAGAGTTACGGGAATCTTACATGTATGTGGCACTGAGGCCAACTTTTGGTATGATCATACGCTGTTCTGCCATATGTTTTCACAAAGTGCCAGCGACAGTATGAAGGAGACCTACGACATCAAGGCGGATGCTGGTGGATATCAGACAGGTGACCTAGTCTGGCTATACAACCTTAAACGTCGCCGTGGACTATCACCGAAACTTCGGAACTCGTGGGAAGGTCCATATAAGATCATGAAAAGGATAAACGACCTCGTCTACCGCATATATAAGCCACCACGAGGAAAACCTAGGGTAGTCCACTTCAATAGGTTGTCCCCTTACGCCGGAAACCACGACCAAGTCCGCACCGTCAGATCACCGGAGGACGAAATGACATTTCAGAGGTTCATGTCCCTGTACTCGAACGTACAGAAAGTTCAATATGGGGTAACCCGAGAGGAGTCACGAGATCTTTTCAAGGTGCCTGCCAATTACGCGTTAGCTCACTGTGTGGCAGAAGATCTCCAAATGTCCAGAGGCATTGCAGTAGTTTTCTCCAAGAAGTTCGGTCGAATCCAGGAACTGAGAGAACAGAACCCGGAAGTTGGAGGGGTGTTACAGCTGAGGAAAGGCCAGAGAAACATCTACTATCTGGTTACCAAGAAGCGTTCTCGTGATAAGCCGTCTTATGAAGATGTTTGGAAGAGCCTTACGAGATTGAGAGACACGATGCTGGACCAGAATATTGTAGACCTGGAAATCCCAAAATTGGCCTGTGGGCTTGATCGGCTGGACTGGAGAGTTATAAGAAGCATGTTGGAGACAATATTCAGATCCAGCGGCATCAACATTCTGGTGTGCTCTAACCATCTTCCTCGACCCAAAATGAAGACTGTGGAGTGCTACTTCCATCGAACGTCCAGGTGCAGATATGGAGAATCTTGCAGATATCTTCACACTCCAAGAATGACGTTTCGGGGCGAAACGTCTTTAAGAAGGGGGCAATGTAACGATTTCGAGACCGGCCCCGAGACCGGCCCTGATCTTATTAATTATGCACCCTCGTTCAACTACAACTGCATATGTGCTGGCGTACGCATCGCCGAGAACAAGCTGGAATAATCGATTGTTCGATACTATTCGAAGAGCCATCTAGAGGAAATGTTCTATACTCCTGAATATTCGAGAGCCGTGAATGGAAACTGCTTGGGAGTATATAAGCGGGACAGGCAGAATGGAGAGTTAGTTACAGTTCCAGAGTTCGCTGATAGATAGCCACAGTAGAAATAAATTGAAATAGTAAACGTTTAGTGAATAATTGTTGTAAATAGTGTTTCAAATAAATTAGGAAAATTAGTTAGTGCAGTTTTACTACAATACATACATATTCAATTCGCTCAATCAGCTGTTATATGATAGAACTTGAACAGAACTGTTCCAGCAAATAATGGGACAATTATCAAGCAAATTTGACAAAAATAATTCAACAATGATACAATAAGGACAAAATGTTAGAAATACAATTTTTCACATCTTATTCTAAGAACCAACAACTGAACTTATCTTTACGCAAATCCTTTTTTTGTTAAACTGTCAATCTTCTGGTCATTGTTACTAAGTGGTTGTCAATTCATGTACCTATCATACATAAATCACTTGTTGAAATCATCAATTGTCTATTGGAAGCAACAAAATTTAAAAATTATCTTACAACATTCAAATGAAGTCTAAAGTCTTTTCTACTTGGTAAATGTCTGTATACACTCTATGAGTTTTTATACGATCCACTATGTTTTCCTGTACAGAACGAATTTATATTTTATCCATGTATTACTCTTTTATAATTATTTCTAGTATTTTGTCATTGCTCTAGTATTACACATTTTCTTAACTACTACACAAAATGAAAATTTTTGATACCTATTTGAAGGAAATAAAGAATTTGAATACCTATAGGTAGGAACTTCCATCGATGGGGAATCGATTTATTTGAATTTTATGCCAATAAAGCTCTTTTATTATTATAACTATTCAAAATATTAGTTGTAATTGTTAACAAGTGAAAATCTCATTGAAATAAACTATTTGTTTTCTTTCTACTAAGCTGGTGGCGATGAAATAACAGTATCGCAAAAAAGCAATGTAACTTTAATACAGCCTGATTTTTTTTATGCAAACAATGATATACTTCCTGTAATATAAATACACAAATTATGGGTCTCTGTTGTATTGCTCGACTTTCTTCAGTTCAACTTTGATCAATACTTTTACACTGGGGTTTCTGTTCTGTGTTTCATGGAAAATATTTCATTGGATAACAGGATACATCATGATATGATGGATAGGTTGAGTTTTTCTCATGCAACGTCTTCACTCTAAAGGTGTATCTGAATGCACTATGTAATTTACAATTGTTGGAATGCTTGCTGTGGACAAAAAAGGAATAAGCTCTGAAAAATATCACTATGTTGAAAAAGTAAATAAAAAATCAAGCAATGATCGAAAAATAATTTATTTTGTTTTTGACCTGTTTTTGAATGTTTCTCTTTTCAAAAAAAAATTCATAAGGCGTTGTCAATGGAATAGTGAATACCTGTCAAATTTCAAGTTTATCAGACAACTAGAAGAGGGTCAAAACAGTCTGAAACATTTCAACTGAACTTGAAAACAAAGCTAACGAAAAAGAAATGAAATAAAGGAAGTTAAACAAAAGTTTATACATAAGGAAGTTAACAGCCTTACTCACAATAAATTTTTCTTCAACATGTTGAAACTTCCTTGATAGTTAGCATTTAATGTAAGTTTCTGAATAATATGATAAATTGTAATTCTCTTCAATTTGATGCAACTGCTTTATTATAAATTAATTGATAAGTTGGGGCTTCCCTTCGATATTTTTTCCATTTTTCAACAAATTTCCTTGTCCTTGAAAGCTTTATTATGTGAAAAATAAAATGTTATTTTATGGATACAACCCAATGTGTATTATTTTCTACTTTGAATACTTGATAGTTACCTTTTTTAAAACTTCATTAAATCTTGATATTTGATTAACAGGGGCTAGATAGTAATTTATGAAAATCTTTGGATATTTTTTTTCTAATGAGGTTTTTAATACATTCTGTTAAAATTCTGTTTTCTTCCAGTGGTACCTACTGAAAAGTAGTAGTCACTTGAATTAATGTAAATTCAAATTGGTTGAATTGGTTCCTACCATCAAACAAATTTCTTTTAAAAAATCTGAATGAATTATAATATTGTATATAATTAATTTTTTCAAAGACATTCCATTCCTAACGTGTTAGTTTCAAGTCCATCATCACTCTGAATAATAGGTCCAGATGTTGTTGACGTGGATGTTGAAGAAACTGAAGACTTTGAATCCACAAAATGTCTGGAAGTGCAAGAAATTATGAAACACAAAACATAGGGCCACCACATTTCCTAAATTCTTTCATATATACATTCCACATAAATAGGATAACATTGGTGTAAATATGTCTCATGAAAAATGGATCATTTAAACTTATTGTAAAAAAATTATATTTTTGTTTATTGTTTGTGTATTTTTGTGTGTTTAGCTTTTGAATGTCAACCTTTTTTAGAGACTATACAATTTCATAAATAATGAAATTTTATGAGAAATCACTAATAATTATAATCTTTTAAGCCATAAAGTGAAGATTGTAATTCTAGTAACAATATGTTATTAAGATTGGTTTAAATTCCATCAATGAGAAGATGTTAGTTTTATGAAAATGGGGTTTTTCATTATTGACAATTTCTCATTGATAGAACAGAACAATACTACCTACTGAACCAAATGAACAAAAAAACTCACATTATTGGAAGTGTTCTCACTGGAGGCTTTCTATGAATAATGGGCAAGGCACCAAACTTCAAATATCTTTTACCACTGGGTTTCATGATAAATTCATCTTCGGTGAAGTGGTCTGAGCAAACAAATTTGGCGATAGTATCTACCTTTTCCAACCCCAGAAAAGATAACCATTGAATTCTCCCAGGTTCTGCAGGAAATTTATTACATTAATATATCAGGTTGATAAATTGCGTAATTTGCGTAAATAGGTATTATATTTACTTTTTCAAACGGAATGAAATGGTTTTCAACATTTAACAATTTGAAAAGAAATATACACAATCCAATTAAGCTCCACTTTCAAATTATTGTGTATATTATAACTACAGATTATTGCTACATATCTTAAAATTCCATTTTAAAACCAATATTCGACAACCTGTCAATAGAATGAACTCGATTTGAAACATACATAACCATAATAAAAAAAAAAACAGAAAAGAGTTAATGGTATTTACAGAATTGTCTATTAAACGAATCAAGACTTTAGATGAATAATTTCAATAATGGAAATCTGATGAGTCAAAATTGTAATGAATATCAACAGCAAAACGGCATGATCTTGAGCGATTCGATTATACTGTACACATATCATAACCTCAAAAAGGCGAAAATTAATGAATTTGAATGAAACTCTACGGTTACACGGTTACAATGATGGAAATTTAGGTTATCGAATATATAATAAATAACAGCAAAACTTACCTGTGGAAAGATCTCGGGTGATCCTTTATGAATTTCACTTCTCATGAAATGCACTTTATAACCATGATTATTTAATAAAAAAAATCACAAAAACTAACAGGACGGAAACTAGAATATATAGTTTTAAAGCATAGACAAGAGTTTTATACTGTTTAAAAAGTTCAAATTCACGAATTCACACTTAAAAACTCCTAAAAAGTCAATGCTGACCCTTACGAACGACAATGAATTGTCGAAATATTTTATGACAAGTGACATTCATTCTAATCATTTGATTGGTCGAAAAATGATTTGAATCCCCTCTAGGGAAAAAACAAGTGAAAGTTGTTTCCGAATTTTGGCACATTCTTAAATGAAAAGGTCTATTGTACTGAATCAATAGTAGGCTGTGATTTTGACAGCACATCATAAATAAAATAATTGTAGTTGTTAATTACGCGCATACAATAATGGCTCTGCAATTGTAATTAAAAGAAAGAATTGGAACTGTAAGAATATCTGAAGACAAAAATAGTGAAAGCGAAGTAGCTATGATATTTAGTCATAGATATCCATATTGACTTCCCATTGACAGAAGCACTGTTAGCCAAATTAACAAACTGGTGCAGTAACCCAACATATTTAATAAAATGATCACCGAAGAAGAAATTTGAACGATTGTGCAGTTGTAGATTATTTTATGAACTACCCAAACAGAAGCAGAGTCCACCAACGTAGTCAGATTTTTATTACAAAATCACTTCCACTACAAATCGCTCATATTACCATACTTTCAGAAGTTATAATTGTAGAACCGAATGAGTTAAATTGACTTCGGATTTTCATTGTAAAACCCCAAGGGTGGCTGAGGCGTTGCAGCTAACGGGAGTAGCGACCCGTTGGTCTTAGCTTTCCGTACACCAACGTCAAAAACACACATGTTTCCCCGACACTTAACAACACATACACACTCATACATTACAGAGGGATACGAAAACTTGAAAATCTGCCTTAGTGGTAGCTAAGGAGGGGCCTCGGATTGGGTGTTGCGGGACTGGTAGCCGGTGATGAATCAACCGCGGCCGCCGCTCCGCCCGGTTGAGAACCCTACCACGGTTTTCACGAGTAGGCTGATCGAAGGAACTCGCAATGGGAACTGAAAAATCTGGTGTTCGGTGGGAGCCAAGAAGGGGTCTCGAATCACCACCACCACCCCCCTCGGGGGCTCATATCTAGTGAGTACGGGACCTGGCGATCCCGAGGTACTCTAGCTGGACGACCACTTTGCTTAACCTAGTCTTGGGTGGCGTCCTCTTCTTTTTATCTCTCCTATCTGACCTCTCTTGGCCAACTCTTAATATTTCAGCACCGACGCTACTAGGTTTGCGAGGGCTAGGTGCTTTCACCTTTCATTCTAGTTTGGACGTATTGGCGGACTGGACATGAACGTGGATATGAGATGGCTATGACTTCGAGACAAGGGACTTAGCACCAGTGCCTTGTACATACCGTAACTGCTGTACATACCTTGTACATACCGTAACGACTTCAACAAGGTGCGGCTGGAATGTCGTGTGGGATACGTAACCGGGAGGCTTGCCTTACTGGCTGGCCTGCGAGGAGAATACCTCTATAAAAAACCGACAGCTAAGTCGCTAAATCCCCCGGGGCACCTCGAACACCTCGAAGTAATATAAGTCCCTTCTCCTCTGGAATGGTCGTCACCTAGAGGAGCGACATCGACCCATATCGAGGGAATTTGATGAATAGTAAAATATCAGAAGGAATAAACACGGAAGTGTAGAAGAATGCAATTGCTGCTTCAGAAATTACGATGCCAGTTATAGGAGAAAAGACGGCTGAGAAGAAAGGAGAACAGGCTGAGAAGAAATGTGAACAGGCCGAGCATATCAGTACAAGCGTCCCGGATCCCTTTAGAAAAAAGGATCTAATAGAGAAATCGCCCATAAAGCACCTACCGCTAGATGTAGAAAATAATCCTGAAAGCCTTGGGAACGACGAGGAAGAGGGAAAAAGAGTAGACACTCCAGAAAGAAATGAGAAAGGACGCAACTTGTTTGTTCAGAAAGCACAAAAGGACTATGATCTACTGAAAGAAATAATGAAGAAAATGATACAAGAGGCGAAAGCGCTCAAAAATCTGATACTGGAAATCCCAAATACCAAAAAGGAGGTTGAGAAGGCTATAAAGGAGATGGATGGCTATACAGATAGAATGCCGGAGGTAACAAACTTTGTGGCGGAGTTACTAGAGGAGGTGAAGGTAGTAGGAACTATGGAGAAAAGAGAAAGATTGGAGGTAGGGGCATTTATGGAAGTGACAAACAAGAGAAATGGGTACCCAAACATTAGATGAAGAAGAAGAGAAATTCAGGATAACCAGAGATATTGATAGCAAATTAGGTTGTGAACTTCAGGAAGATGAACTAGAAAGGGTAGTAGGCCTCCCATGGACATATAAGGTTTATAAGAAGTGCAAGATATGTATAGATAGCACGCCTGTAGAAGAAGACGATAACGTGGTTATAATAACAAAAATTGGTGAAAGAGGAAACGAAAAATTACTGAAGAAAGCCATGGAAACGAACATACAGATTTCTGAAATTATAGAAAATGAAAACCTAGGACTAGAAAAAATGAGAGGAGGTATTACAGTTAACGGTTTCATTGATGAGGGAGATGAAATCAAAAATAAGGAGATATACATATCTGGTCACTACATCGGACGGAGAAATGCCAATAGACTGGGTTAATCTGATGGACAACCTGACCAAGGTCGTAGAGATAGGTAAGAAGAATAAGAAGAGCCAACTTGGATACGTTGCTGTACTGCATATAAACGAAACCGTGGTCATGAAGTACCTGGAATAAGTAGGCAGGAAAGAAGACGTCGACATAGTACTGTATACGAGAAAGGAAACAGACGAAAATGCAGATTGGGAGAGAAAGAAGGCAAGAAGGAATAAAAATGAAGATGTACTACTCATAAAACCTCTAGAAGGCACCTCATACGCAGATGATATTAGAAACATGAAGGAAAACGTGGATTCGGACGGGATCATAGTGGACCAAATCAACCAAATACCAAAAAGGAGGTTAAGAAGGCTATAAAGAAGATGGATGGCTATACAGATAGAATGCCGGAGGTAACAAACTTTGTGGCGGAGTTACTAGAGGAGGTGAAGGTAGTAGGAACTATGGAGAAACGAGAAAGATTGGAGGTAGGGGCATTTATGGAAGTGACAAACAAGAGAAATGGGTACCCAAACATTAGATGAAGAAGAAGAGAAATTCAGGATAACCAGAGACATTGATAGCAAACTAGGTTGTGAACTTCAGGAAGATGAACTAGAAAGGGTAGTAGGCCTCCCATGGCCATATAAGGTTTATAAGAAGTGCAAGATATGTATAGATAGCACGCCTGTAGAAGAAGACGATAACGTGGTTATAATAACAAAAATTGGTGAAAGAGGAAACGAAAAATTACTGAAGAAAGCCATGGAAACGAACATACAGATTTCTGAAATTATAGAAAATGAAAACCTAGGACTAGAAAAAATGAGAGGAGGTATTAAAGTTAACGGTTTCATTGATGAGGGAGATGAAATCAAAAATAAGGAGATATACATATCTGGTCACTACATCGGACGAAGAAATGCCAATAGACTGGGTTAATCTGATGGACAACCTGACCAAGGTCGTAGAGATAGGTAAGAAGAATAAGAAGAGCCAACTTGGATGCGTTGCTGTACCGCAGATAAACGAAACCGTGGTCATGAAGTACCTGGAATAAGTAGGCAGGAAAGAAGACGTCGACATAGTACTGTATACGAGAAAGGAAACAGACGAAAATGCAGATTGGGAGAGAAAGAAGGCAAGAAGGAATAAAAATGAAGATGTACTACTCATAAAACCTCTAGAAAGAACCTCATACGCAGATATTATTAGAAACATGAAGGAAAACGTGGACTCGGACGAGATCATAGTGGACCAAATCAACAAAACAAATAATGGAAGTGTGCAACTGAAGATAAAATGAAAAGAGCCAAAGAACTGGAGAAGCTGGGAAGAATGGCAACAGTCAACACAAGAGAAAGAACACGAACGATTATGCTTCTAGATATTGATGAAACGGTGGGTGAAAGAAATGTCAAAGAATTACTGTGCAGAGAGATAAATGCTGAAGAAGAATGCTTGGAAGATGTTAAAGTCCAAATGGGAGAGAAAGCTAGCAGCAAGGGATACAAATATGCTTTTGTGAAAATGCCTGAGGACCTGGCTGAACAAATAGCAGATAAAAAAAGAGTTGGAAAGGGCTGGCACAGATGGAGTATTAGGGAGGTGGACAACATAGTGAGATGCTACAAATGCCAACAAGTGGGGCATATGGCACAGCTGTGATAAAAAGAAGGAAGAGAGTAGTTGTT